>JAPYXV010002512.1:0-13061 GCA_028533065.1 Trachops cirrhosus
TTCATCTAATTTGGGACCAAAATCAACCAATTCTGTGAGTATCCTGATCACCAGTGCTTTGAACTGTGCATCTGATAGGTTGGCTATCTCTTGGTTGCTTAAAAGGATGGGTTCTGGGGCTTTCAATTCTTCTTCTCTTTGAGCCTCTTTTTGCTGGGGTTTTTTTTTTTTTTTTTGGTCTTGTCAAGCTCCTGTAGTGAGGGGCAGGGCCTTAGGTGTTCACCAGGGCAGGGCACCCCAGTTGCTGGGTTGTGACGCTGTATGTGGGGGCAGGATCTGAGAGGGAACAATGGCGCTTGCTCTGCTCTCTGTAGGACCCCAGACCCTTCTGCCGCTTTCTGAAAGCCAACTGGGCCCCTCTGGCACCAATTCCAGTGTGGGTGGACCTGTGCACCCTGTGGGACCTTCCTTTTCAGTCAGTGCCCCAAAACTCTATTTCCTGGTGCTGGGACCCTGAGTTGAGCGCAGTGCCTTGCCTCACAATGGCTGCCTCGGTGGGTCTGCCAGTCGCCACCCTCTGGCTGGGACCCACCAGCCACCACCGCTTGTGAGCCCAGGGTCTGCCTGCTGCAGACGTGCGCACCACCCCGGTTGCTCAGGTCTCTGCTCTGCGTCCCTCGCCAGGCCTGACTCCGCCCCTCCTACCAGTCTGGAGGAACCTGTCTATTTTTAAATCCTTGGGTGTCGGACTTCCACTCACTTTAATTTTCTGTCAGTTCTGGTTGTTATTTTGTTTCTATATTGTTGTTGTCCCTATCTTGGTTGTGCAAGAGGCACAGTGCATCTACCTATGCCTCCATTTTGGCCAGAAGTCCACTATCCTTATCTTTATTGGATTTTTTTTTTTACTGTTCTGACTGTGTGTTTTCTGTTTTCTTATCTTCCAAATCTCTGAATTAATCCTCTGTCTCATATGTTCTACTGTTGGTTCTCTGTAATGTATTCTTCATTTCAGTTAGTGTATCTCTCATTTTTGACTGGTTCTTTTTTATGGTTTGTATGTTTTTTTATGATATTAAAATTCTCACTAAGTTCCTTGAACATCCTTATAACCACTGTTTTGAATTCTGTATCTGGTAGTTTGTTTGCTTCCATATCATTTAGTTCTTTTTCTGGAGATTTCTCCTATTCTTTCATTTTAGACATGTTTCTTTCTCTCCTCATTTTGGCTGCTTCCCTGTGTATGTGTCTATGTATTGGGTAGAGTTACTGTGCCTTCTGGTCTTGGTCAAGTGGTCTTATGTAGTAGGTGTCCTATAGGGCCCAGTGGCACAGCCTCTCAGTCACCAGGTACTCCAGGTATGCCCCCTGTGTGAGCTGTGTGTAACTTGTTGTTGTAGTTGAGCCTTGATTGATGTTGGCACATCTAGAAGGGGTATACCTCCAGGCCCGTCAGCTTCGAGGACTGACTGTTACTATGGTGGAGGATCTGCTGTGTGGGGGCCAACCCCACAGAATAGGACTCACTTCAGTGGGGCTTTGGTGCCTGCCAAGTCTGCCCCTTGAGTGTGTCGCTTGTGTAGGTAGTTGGGTTATAATCTGGTGTGGTCTGATGGTGTTTACTGGGTACACCTAACTAGGGCCTCCCAGGGGGTACAAGCCAAGGTCAGCCACTGCCTGTGTCCTGCCTCAGGCCAACTAGCATGAGCTCCAGAGAGATCTGCAGATGAGTGCTACTTGTGCTGGGCTTAGAGGTGCCTAGAAGAGGCCAAGTTTTGAAAGGAGGCTTACTGCTGCTTGTGCCAGTCCTGAGGCCACTTAGCAAGTGGTACAGGATATGCAGAGGCCAGCTGCTGCTTGTTGGAAAGATTTTAAGAACATCCAAAGCATGAGCCAAAAGGGCCAGTTTGTCTGAAAAAATCACTGGAATCAGCTTTGGTGGGCCCACCGTTGGGGTGGCAGGGCCTCAGGGAATCACCAGGGTGGAGCAAAGAGTGTGTGCAAGATTGATGGAGACTCACAAATGGTGCCTACCTGTAAGCTCTCTGTGGGGAGGGCTTAGCAAAGGAATAATGGCATCTGTTAGCATTTTTGTCTGAGGAAAAGCTGCCTCTCCAGCCCTTGTTCTGAGGCCAGACAATTTAGTTCCTCCCAATATGTCTCTGATACCTTTTGGCAACTGCTGACACAGTGCTGCAGCTAAGAGTGAGTGAGTCCGAGTAAGTCTGTGTGTGGGCCCTTGAAGAGGGACTGCCTGGGACTCCAGAAGCCTTCTATTTCACTCAGTCACAATCCCTGCTGGTTTCTGCAGCCAGAAGTTATGGGGACTTCTCCTCCCTGCACTGGAACTCTGGGCAGGGGTTTTGTGGTGGTGCTGGCTCCTTCCCAATTTTTAGCTTATTTTTGACCCTCACTCATGGTTGTGGGACCAGCCTGTCCTGCAGTTTTGGCCATCCTACCAATATCAGGATGGCTTCTTTTTTATATCTTCAGTTATAGGACTTGTGTTCAGCTAGATTTCAGGTGGTCCTGAATGATGGTTGTTCTGTAGTTTAGTTGTAATTTTGATGTGGTTGTGGGATATTCCGAGTACCACATTTACCTATGCCACAGCCTTGACCAGAAACCTTGTATTTATCAGGCATTTTCATATCAGGTAGTTTCTATCTTTTTTCTAAACCATTTTATATATGACTAGTAACCCTTAGTCAATGTGGGCCTTTAGTATTTTTTCTTAATTTAACATTTGCCTTTTAATTGTTTCATTGTGCTTTTTCTCAGCCAAAAGTGTTTAATGTTAATATAGTAAAATATGTCAATATATTTCTTTATTTTTTGAACACTGGTATTATAGGTAGAACATCTTTGATACCTCAAGACTATATGTAAGAATTAATCTATATTTTAAAGTACTAGTATATTTTATTTTCATATTTAATATTTAAATCTTTAATCCATCTATAAGTTATTTTTATATAAGGTGTGAGGTAGGGATCTAACTTTATTATTTTTTTCCTCTTAGAGTTGGTTATTCCAGTGTAGTTTATGGAATGATCCTTTTATCTACCAATTAGCAATTGTAACTTATTGGTATGCTAATTTCTTAAATATTCTCAAATCTATTTCTTGAATTCCATTCAGATAATTTCACACTAATATCACACCCTTATTATCATTATATAGTATATTATTTAAAAGAAAGAAAACCCCTCTGTGTCATTTAAAAACTTTTTTCTGGACATTCTTTATTTTTTCTTTTATGAACTTTCAAAAAATCCTCCAGAAATTTAATTGGATTTCATTAAGTTTTTAAGGTATTGGATATTTTTTACAGTATTAAGTCTTATCATCAAATAATATAATACTTCTATTAATTCAAATCCACTTTATCTCTATCAACATAATTTTATAGCAAATTGACAAATCTCCTGAGCTAACAATGCTACTGTGAATCAGTTTAGTTACCTCAGAACATTCTAGTAACCATTTTTAAAAGATAGATATGATTAGTTGCATAATTATTATTGATGAAAGGAAACGTGTATTTTCTGTAGAGACAAAATTTTCTTCTAACTGCTGAAAGCATTTTTAGATTAAATTTTAGCACTGATCAGCTTAGTAAGTGGTAGTCATGTGACTCTCTTTCACACCAACTCTTGGAGGGAATCAGTGGACAGAACAATTGAGTATGTACTCTGAAGAGCACGAGCAAGAAGGTGAGGCAACCAGGCGTTATAAGATTTTCTGGAGATGAAAGTTAAGTCAAGTATAGAACTTAGAATACTTTGAAGAATGGATGAAAAGAACATATCTTCAACTTTCCCCTCTAGGATCGCTATTCTCAGATGTTTAGCAGGGTTTGGATGGATTCTGCAGAAGCTGATTGTCAGTTCCTCTGTGAGCAGAGCTTTGGGTTTAAATGATGTCTGTTGATGAATCAGAGGATACCCCTACGCAAGGATTTTATCTGTGAACAATGAAGGTCCTGATTATGTTCTCCCTGAATGGAGTTCCTCTGTGCATCACAGGTGGGCCAGTGCAGCAGTTAGGTTAGATCTGTGTTTTGAAGTCTGTATATACAGAAGCCCTTCCCTTTGCATCATTTCATCGACACTACCTAATGCAGCCCTCTCTGAGTGCTCACTGTATGCTAGGCGCTATGTAATCATCATCTCAGCTAATTCTCACAGAGACTGGTTGGTATCGTTACCAATCCCACACTTTCCATGAGGAACTGCCCCTATTCACATAGCTAATCAATAATGGAACTAGGATTTGAGTTCATATTTGCAGGACAGCCAAGCCTGTAATCCCAACCACTGCCCCACCGCCCCTCCTCTCTTAAGTAGACCAACATTTTTACAGTCCAGCTTTAGTGTCAGTGATGTTCATCCTTGATACACAGTGTACATTAAAGTGAGAAAGAAGGCTTTGTCTACTCAGTTCTAATATATGGACTTTCTCATTTTACAGTTAAATAAGTAGCATTTGGCTTGTTTTTAATTCTTACAGGGGTTCTAGAGTTTTGGCTAGAGTACTACATATCACAATTTAAGGTGCCTGTACTTGAGGATATTGTTAAATAGCAGATTGTATTTCAGTAGGTCTGGCATGGGGCTAAGAGTCCACATTTCTAACAACTTCCCAGATGATGCTGATGCCACAGTTCCACAAACCGCACTTTGAGTAATGAGGGCCTAGAAGGTTATTACCACTTTATAATTCTCTACATTTGGGGCAGCTATTAGATAATGGATGAGAAGGATAAATGAGAGAAGCCTCCAAGACAATGCACCGCTTTCTGGCAGGAGAAACTGGGTATATAGAGAAATTCTAAAGGTCTTTATCATATATTTTTCCATAGAATCTCGGTCAAAATTAGCTCACAATTGAAGAACAGGAACAAATATTTACTGAGTGATCAGGGCCAATTCCTGGGCCAGATACTTATGTTGTCTCTTTAATCCGTACCAGGTCCTTGCGGAGGACGCCTGTCCACGCTGCTCTGCCACACATGATTGAATAGTACAACGTGGAGGACAGGGAAGGGCAAGTGTAGAGAGGGGAGGGGAAACAGCTTGTGAGCACCTCCATGTTCCTTGCACTGCACCAGGCACTTGCACTTATGTCTCCTAATTTCACCCCCTTGACTACATGAAACATGTGTTCTTACCTCTGGCTTGTCTAAGTGAGGAAACTAAAGCTCAGAGTTGTTCATTGACTTCGCTGAGGTTAAGTTCTTAGGTGGCAAGGGTAAGGTTGAAATCTAGAACTTCCTGACTCCCAGTTCCTGTTTTCTATCACAGCCTAATGTATTATCAGACCCCTTGCCCACTTTTTTGGAGCTGTGGATGATAAAACATTTTATTATAGTTAGGACCCATGATTCATGGTTTGCTACACATCTATTTGAACTCATAAACACAGATATAACACAAGTCAACATGAGTGCAGTCAGCCTTGTTTACTCTTTTTGCAGAAATCTGGGCCTGAAGCCTTTCATCATGCAGAGGTTAGAAAAAGGAGGCTGCTGTCACAGCGATAAAGCTGTGGTTCATTGTCCAAGTTGGGTCATATCCAGTAATGGATTCCATAAGCACTGCAGTACTTTCCTCCTTACATTGTCCCCATTGGGCTTTATCTCCTTTGTCCTGAAGGTGTTTGCGGCATCTTCACTTTGATTTTTGAGCTCTAGGGAGGAGAGGGCTCATCTCAGCACCTCATGTGACAGGTCCAAAAGGAAATCAACAAAAGAATAAAAAACTGAAGTGGTGTTATCACCCTATTCTCTCCTTTGGAGACATTACTGCAGTGAATCCTTTTTTACTTTCTGAACCTTTGGCCCTCTCACACTGATTTTTCTCCCCCAAGGCACAGCGATGAGATCAGGATGACTTTCCCTGGCAGCCCAGCTTGGAGTGGTTTCACGGGTCAGTGGAATCAGCTGATCTGGGGAGAAAACATCCAAGTAAAAATGTGAGTCTAGAATTAGCTAGTAACTTAAAAGCCCTAAACATTGTGTGTGTATACATGTGTATTATATTGTAGGATGTCTCTGATATCTAATCTAAGCCTTATGTTGATGTATTTGTTTAGAAGTGGGCTAGAGAAAAACAAGGCAAGGAAACAAAGTTAAAAGTAGTTGCTACAGGTGGCTACTGACATGTGACAGTGTTTTCTCTATAGATTCAAATGATGAATGGGGTTGGAGAGGAGGTAGGCAGAGGAGAAAGGGGGAGAGAAAATCTTGCACAAGAAGTAGGGAACAGAGGCGACAGCCTTCCACTAGCCCCTCAGAAAGAGAAAAATAGAATGGTTGATTATTTTCAGGGGAATAGTATAGAAAGACTGAGCAGGAGGTGAATGTATAAAGAAATTTGGAAATGAAGAAGGGAAAATTATTTCTCTGGAATAGCAAATGGGAAAAGAGATATGAGTGTCAAAGAGTAAAAAAATTTGTCATGAACAGGCTTGAAGTTTTGCCAACATTCTGAACATGAATGAACTGAATGAGATACATTTCTGACTGCTGCAGGATCTCCTCATATATGGTTTGCATTTAATTTTAAATTTTGTAAATCATCTTGTAAAGCATGCCTGTTAAAGCATGGGCAGGGTGTGGAAGATGAGCATGCTCAGTAAACGGATGGCCAGGAACACAGGTGAAAAGGGAATCAGAATTGTAAAGAAAACAGGGAGGAGTTCTGTTTCACTGGAGTATAGGATTCTTGTGTGTGTGTGTGTGTGTGTGTGTGTGTGCATGCGTATGTGTGTATGTGTGTGTGACAGGGTTTATTTAAGATCAAAGTGATAAGTATAGGATTCTTGATGTGAAATGGAACAGGAATTGGTTGGAAATTAGGTTATAATAGGATCACAGAAGTTTTAAACATCAGGATGAAGAGTGGAGTTTGAAGTTGTTCAATACTGAGATTTGTCCTGAGAACTTGCTTCTTTTTTTTTAAATGTATGTATAACATGCTCAAGGGTAGGTGGAAGTGTCTCATACTCTGGAGAGAGGTCAAGATTAATGACGCCAGTTTCGATGCCTTTATTTAGAGGTCATATTCATAGCCTTGGGAAAGATGATGTGGTCCAGAGAGAAAATGGAGGGAAAGAAGAGATCACTTAGAACAGATCCTTCAAGAATGCTTACCCTTTTAGATAATCAGGGTAAGAAAAGAAGCCACTGATGAAAACAGAGAAGTAGGAAAGGAATCTGATTACACATTGCCATAGGAGCTGAATAACGGAAAGTTTTAAGAAAGAGGATGTGTTTAACCAGACTAAAAGCTGGGGGGTGGAATTAAGGAGGATTTAAACAGAATGTGTGGGGTTCAATAATACGTAGGTTCAAAAGCAGGAGTATAAGGATCACAGAAAGACATAGGCATTGATTAAACCCATTTCTTGTCCCATTTCTGTAAGGACTGGAAAGGAGTCGATGTGTCAGTATTTTAAGCAGGAAAGGCCCTGCTTGGTCTACAGCTGAATGATTTTTAAAAACATATTATCATTTAGATCTTTGTGGGGAAAGGACCGCTAATGCTGCTCAAAGTCAATAAGAGGCAGCAAGGCAAGAAGACGTGGGTCTAGTTGCAAACATTTGTGAGGTAATGGTTTTTTTTTCTTTTGCGGCCCCAATTCTGATTTATTTTATTTGTGGAGTTGGGATTTTAAAAACTTTAAAATATATACAAGGGTATAGAATAAGAGGAGGATAAGGAGATAGAATGTTCTGATTTTGATATTTTTGCCACTTGTGACCACAGCCAGGCCTAAGTATGAGCCTCAGGCTTGATCTCCTTGACTTTCCTGCCCTAAAAATAAAGAACGACATATTTGAAAGTGCTAAACAGTGGAAGAATCAGAAGAGAAAAACCTTTCAGTCCCTTTCAGTGTGGTCACTCAGTTCGTGTTCAGCCGCCAAACCCGCCCAGGTTCCCTCCCACAGTGCCCACCAGCTAAGCACTGCACGAAGAGTCCCCCTCATTCCCTTCCCTTTGAGGAGCATATCTGTTCCTTTCCAGCCTGTTGACTTCCAGTTGACAAATTTAGGATGACATTTTACATTGGACCAGGAACTTTTCTGAATACAGAGTAAACTTGTAAAGTATATACTCTGGGAGGCAAGGGGCCCAATATAAAAGATACTGCTGAGAAATGTATTTCATTGTGTTAATATTTAAAACCACATTTCAGTTTGCAACACATTCTGAACCTATCTTGAAATTATGTTTTTGTTGATTGAAATCTGCATTAGTTGTATATGTATGTGTATTTATTTCCCTGTTCCTTTTCCAATAGTGCAACTTCTGTGGTAGTCCTCCATACTTCCACAAATGTCTTATAAAGAGATGCTATTTTCCCAGTCCCATTGAAGTTAAGCTTTGCCTGTGACTCACTTTGGCCAGTTGAATATGGGCAAAAGTAGTGTAAGTCCCTTCCAGGCTGAAGGCCTAGAGTACAACCTATCCCACTGCTCTCCACCCCTGCCCCCAGCCCCTTCATTTCTCCAGATGGTGGCTGCTTTATCAGCCTGATCCTGGAGTGAGGATCACAAGCAGTAGAGATCCTGGCTGACCTGTCATGGACCTGTAGCTTGAGAGAGAAATACACTGAGATTTTTGTCTTTGTGGTACAGCTTCCAACACCTTGAAATGTTCTTATGGCTTTAAAAATGTTCTTGATCCCTGTGCCTGAGTCATGCTCTTGGTAACCTGCCCAACCTCTAGACCTGCTACCCAGTAATACCTAGCTACTGCAGGCCTGCCTTTTTCAGCATGTTATTCTGCATAATTTGTTGCACAGCTTCTGACTCCTTAGGTTGTTTTGTATTGTACTTACCTGGCTCATCCATAATCTGTTACTTGCTACTGTTGTCTCCAGAGGTCCTCTTCCCTTTGGTGGCCTGGACTCCCCAAACCCTACAGCTGGGTCTGTCCTCTAAGCATCTATCTGGCCTGCTCTAGTGTTCTGCCTTCGCTAGTTTTCGTGGAATCAGTAATGCCCAACAATGTCTCATGATATACTGAATCCAAATGACTGTAAACTAATTGAGGGTGGGATGATGTCAGTATTCGGCATTGTAACACCCTGTGTCTTAGGACAGGTGTTCTATAAATATTAAATGAATAAATGCACACTTGTAGCAAATTTCATTAAAATTTACTCAAGTTTGTTCAAATTTGAAAAAGTACCACCTATTAAAGAGATGGCTTCCATTGTGTTTCAGATTAAACCACAAATTAAATTTAAGGTAGAGTGTCTTTTAGTAAATTTCATCAAATTGGTAAAATTTTTTGACAAACAGAGCAAAACATGCCCATGCTGTTTGATTGGATGTTAAGAGATAAAACCATTGTTTTTGCATACTCTGGCAAGATATTTTTAAATTTTTAGTCATTAAATATGGCTAACTGTAGCACATGCCTCTGCTATATAGTAACCCATCTCATTGGCCCACCTCTGATTTCAGCTGCAATTGGCATAGACAGCTAGGTTCAAGTGCTTGCCTTTTGCTTTCTGCCTCAGGCTAATCTCTGTCTGGGAGCTGTTTAGCTGGGCAACAAACCAGGAACTGCAGGCCTTTGCTGCCTCTGGGGGGACCCTTGGCCAGTGGATGAATAGAGCCTCTGAAAGCATGAGCCTCCCATCTTCGAGGCATTCTGAACAATTTTCAGGCGGTCTGCCAAATCAAGTCCCTATTTTCCATAGCTGTCAATTTGATATTGAACTTTTACATTTGTCTTTCTTGCTTCCCATGTGTCACTCCCCTGTTCCCGCGTTCTTGCTTCCTGGACTTACCTGCCAAACAAATATTCTTCACCCATATCTTCTTCACCAAATCTTTTGTCCCAGGCTTAGTTTGGGTTCAGAAACCCAAGCTAAGACTGTAACTACTCTCTACATCCAGTCAGTTTCACAAATCAGCCTGCCTTGTATAGATTTTATTTGTTCGTATTTTAAAGTGAATGTTTTACGTGTTTGTAAATCTTCAACCTACTGTGTACCTACTGTATGGTCAACACTGTGCAAAGTCATGTGAGAAACCACACTGGAAAAAAATGCACTCAGAAAACCTGGTTTCAGTCTTCACTTTGCCATACACTATCTAGTGTTTGGCAAATTACTTCAATTTCCTAACCTTGCCTAGAGAAAATAATAATGACTATTTCTGAGAAATGGGCAAATATTGACAATGTCTTAATTAGCCACTATAGTATAACACATGTAGTCTATACTATAAAATATATTGTGTATTATAGAGCATATCTTGGTGTTGGTGTTTTCCTCTTGTGAAGGTTGGAAACACATTGAAGCCATGGAGCAAATTTATATTTTTCTAATCCTCAAAAAATACCTGAAGTGCTGGATATGTTAGTCAATGAAGAAATTATTGGTTGGCATAAAAATATAAGATAGTTCTCTAGACAAGTGACACAATCAGGGTGCTCACTCTTCATTCCGAGTTACTTATAGGTTTATTTTCTAGGTACTGGATCTGTATGCTAAAGAAAATAGTATATTGTTAGTTTTGTTGTTGTAAATGGTAATCTGTTTCTGTAAGTGTGTGTGTGTGTGTGTGTGTGTGTGAGAGAGAGAGAGAGAGAGAGAGAGAGAGAGAGAGATGAATCAATTCAAGAATGACTATTTACTTCTCCCTCAAAAAACTATGTTAGGTAGTTAGAAGAAACTCCTATTGAGGTAGGAGATGAACCATAGCTTGCAGAATAAATCTACTGTCAGTGTTCATGTAAAACAACTAAATCAAGGCTCCAACCTTGAAATTTGAGCAAATTGGTTCAGATGGCTATTCTAAAAAATGAAGTAAGCAAAGTCAATGGGATAGAAGATGAGTATAAGCATTTGTGCTCTTACAATAGCTTGACCTCAGTTGATTTTTCAAGGTATTTTCTAAGTAACTTGGAATTTCCAGAGGGTCTTTGTGCAATTCTATCTGGAACTACACAAAAACTGGAAATGTAGTTCTTTGGTTATGGAAAACAAACTGATATTAATACTGACCATCTTCTGAAAACAATGTCTCAAACCATTTCCTCCTGTCTGATGGGTTATCTTTGTCATCTCCCCTCTCCTGTGGGTGGGAGCAGGTTACAGACCTGGCTGAAGACTTTGGCCCAGAGTTAAAGCCAGGCTTTTGAAGTAGTGAAGCTGGTTCTTTCCTGTGGGCCTTAAATCAAGGGTTCCAGAGACCTGGGCCAGCAGGGACAGGCTCATTTTTGGTTGCAACTCTTTGCCAACTGGTCCTGGATAAAGATAAAATTGGAAGCACACACTAATTAAAACAGAGGTAACCAAACCCTTGTGCAGTGCTTTCCAAATTTACCACTAGTGATATGTGAGATAACTTTAAATGATTCATAAATGAACAGTTTTTTATTTTAAAAGTTATGTTTCTTTCAGTGTTTGTTAGGTACATTCTATATATGATAAGTAACCCCAGTTATGAAAAACACATAAATAAAAAGGAATGAACTCACCTAAAAAACACTGGCTGCTTTTCAAAGGCTGGGAGTCATAAAACATATGTGAGATGATTTCAGGTGCTATAGGGATGAATATTTCTTAGCCTTTATTTAAATTGGGAAATAAAACCTATATACAGAAACATGCTTAAACAAGACTTAGGAGTTTAATGATGTATCAGAAAACAGATACCCATGTAACTACTGCCAAGACAAGGGTAAAAAAAACCATTGTCAACAACCGTCCAAATTTGGTGTTTCCCTTCTAATCAATGCCCTCTGTTGTCACCCTCAAAGAACTGCTTTCTTGGCTGTGTTTGTACTGAATTCTGTGTTCGTTCATAGTCTGTCTATATTAAGATGCACTACTGAACACCATCAAGTTAGTTTTATGATTATCTTCATTTCCTGTAAATGGAACTGTGTACTGCTTAGTTTTCTGTACTGCTTCCGGTTTTTAACTATTAACAATAATACTGCTTTGGACATTCTTCTGTATGTCTCTTGGGATATTTAGGCATGCATTTCTCTTGGACATTTAGTAAAATATTATAATTATTCAGTCAGAAGGTATGTATAAATTCAACTTTACTAGATGGTGAAAACTGTTTTCAAAGTGTTTGTACCAATATCTGTTACCAGGAGAATATGATTGTTCCACACCCACATCAGTACT
This sequence comes from Trachops cirrhosus, assembly GCA_028533065.1. Lineage (NCBI taxonomy): Eukaryota > Metazoa > Chordata > Mammalia > Chiroptera > Phyllostomidae > Trachops > Trachops cirrhosus. Next base: position 12,106 of record JAPYXV010002512.1, read on the forward strand.
TCTCAGTCTTTTTAAATTTTAGTCATTCTGGTGTGTTTGTGTACTGGTATCTTATTATAGTTTTAATTTGCATATTCCTGATTCTTAATGAAAAACACTTTTTCATATGTTTACTGGCCATCTGGATATTCTCTTATAAAGTATTTGTTTGAATCTCTTGCCTATTTTTCTATTTGGTCATTTTTTTCCATATTAATTTCTTTATATATTCTGTATACTACTCTTTTCTTGGTAAGATACAAGTGTCTTTTAATAAGAAGTTATTAATTTTAATATAATCAATTTTTCAATTGCTTAAGGAAAGTGCTTTTTGTCTTCTAAGAAGTATTTCCCATCTTAAGGTCATGAAAACATACTTCTGCATTATTTTCTAACAGCTGTATTATTTAGCTTGACATATTTCAATCTATAATAAAAATAAACCTATAATTCACCTGGCACTTAACTCTGAAGAAGCTGGTAGATAGGGCACAAGTTTCTACTATTTTCCATCACTATGTATGGAAAACAATATTCTTTTTTGACAGGTCTGTAGAGTCGTCTTCATAAATCATTCCCTAATATGGGGAGTCTGTACCTGAGGAGTCTATTCTATCTCATTGCTTTATTTGTCTATTCCTTATCTATTCCTATACAGTTTTAATTCTTGTTGTTTTTTAAGTAAGTCATGACACTTGATAAAATATGCCTTCCCATTTTGATTTTATTCTTCTGGTGTGTCTTAATTTCTTTGGTTCGTTCTTCTTTGCCCTTTGCAGATCAATTTTTTTTTCATTCTGAGTGACTATCAAATTTGGGATGGAAGCAGAGGACCCCCCCTTTTTTAAATTAATATATTTTATTGATTATGCTGTTACAGTTGTCCCATTACCCCCCTTCATTCCCCTCTACCCTGCACACCCTCTCCTACCCCCCTTCCCCCCCTTTAGTTCATGTCCCCGTGTCATAAGTTCTTT
>JAPYXV010002513.1:0-13060 GCA_028533065.1 Trachops cirrhosus
GTGTCAGGTATTGTGATCCCTCCTACTTTACTCTTCTTTCTCAAAATTGCAGCAGCTATGGTTCCATATAAATTTTTGAACTGTTTGTTCTATGTCTGTGAAATATGCCATTGGTACTTTAATAGGTATTGCATTGAATGTGTACATTGCTTTGGGTAGTATGGACATTTTGATGATGTTAATTCTTCAACAAGAAAAATGTTTCAATGATCAAAAAAATTTTAAGCCAACCAATTCAAATAGGAGAACATCCCAGAGAAAGCGTGTCTGACCTGGGGGCCCAGGACACACCTGTGCACAGGACAAAACGCCGGGAGCTGCAAAGCACAGCCTACTGAAGGCGCCCCTTGCAAAACGTAGCAAAACAAAGTGAGGGACGCATGAGGGCTGGGGCTGGGCACGTTCACCACACACAAGGCAGATGAGTCCTCGTATCAGTAGAAGACAGAACACTTACCAGCCGATCACCATCAAGTCAGGAGACCATCCAGTCAGAGGAAATGGGCATGTGATTCGAACATGGCAGTTCACACAAGAGGAAGACACCACAGCCAACAAATCTGAGAAGATGTTCCACCAAATTCGCAGGCAACGAAATACAAATCTAAATAACAATTAGACATTGCTTGTCACCACAAAACTGAAAGGATTTAAAAGAAGTGGAGCCCTGGTTGGTGTGGCTCAGTGGATTGAACACTGGCCTGCGAACCAAAGGGTCACTGGTTCGATTCCCAGTCAGGACCCATGCCTGGGTTGCGGGCCAGAGGCCCGGTAATGGGCACATGAGAGACAACCGCACATTGATGTTTCTCTCCTTCTCTTTCTCCCTCCCTCCCCTCTCTCTAAAAATAAAAAAAGTGGAAATGTGATGTCTTTGTGGCTTTATTTTTTTAACAATACTAGAGACTGTGTGTGTTTGTAAGCAATCTCGTAAGTGTGGGGAAGTGTTGCACCACAACGTAAACTTCTATTACCTGCCTGGGCTGAGGTGGGGAGAGGGGATGAAAGAAGGGGAAAAACCACTGCAGGAAAAAAGAAAGGGGTTCATTCAGAAAAAACAACGCGTCTAACATGATCTCACTTATACAAAATACAAATGTCAAATTAAAATGCTAGTGGTAGTCGGCAGTGTGATATCTGTTCATTCTTTATACTTTTCTGAGTTGTCTGATCCTTTTTATTTTTGATAAGAATATCTAAAATGAAATTAAAAGACACTCATGAAACACACGAAGTCACCTAGCCAGCCTGACAAGGTCAAGGCCCCAGGGAGATGTATTGCGTTCACAAGCTGACCCTAGACATTGGTCTTCTTGTCTCCTGTCCTGGCCTCTCTGATCTCACCTGGTCGGGACCTAGTCACACCTTGGGTGGCCAAGGGCGGGGTCCCCTCATCTGAGGAACGCCCAAGGGAGCAACTAAGCAGAGCTCTTAGCCCACAGACTAAGCAATGACATACCCTTTTCCATGTGCATTTGCCAAACTTTAAGAAAAGGGTTGGAGCACTCTTGATATTTCCAAAGTATTTTAAATTCTTTATTACCATTCTGTGGGAACAGGAAAGGATATTGCTCCCGGAATGGGTATGCCACAAATAAAAATTAAATAATATTTTCTTGTCAGGAGTGTTACCAGCCTTGGCAATCTCTGTCAAAGATAACCTATTAATATCAGCAGATTGTTCCAAAGGAGATGGAAGACCCAGAATATGAGCTATCACTAGGGCAGCTCCTCACTTGTTCCAAGAAGACTTACCGAGCTCCAGCTATGGGTGCGGATGGCGGGCTACGAGTTACATCGGTGAACAGACAGCGACCACTTCACCCATGGGGCTCGGTCAGCATTATGCCCATCAGGTGGAAACTACACTGACTCTGGTTTGCTCCTGAGAGCAACTTACTAAATCCTAACTGACTTGTATCCTGCTGTTGTCTTCGAGAGTTCTCTTCTCATGCAATTCACAGCTGTGGAAAATACCACACTTAGACACGCTTAGACAAAGGTATAAGTGGATGGAAGGTCACTGAGTGATGTCTGCGATAGCAAATGGAAGTAAAAACTCAAATATCCACCATTGGAAGCCAGTTAAATGAATAATGGTGCACCTAGACAGTGGAATACTATGCAGCCTTTAAAAGATGAGTCAGCTTTAGCACCCGTATGTCAAGAGCTCCAGAACGCTCCTAAGCGAAAGAAGTAGTGTAGAGAAAACAGGGGTGCTGTGTGTTCACACTTACACGATAAAGTGGGTGTGCATGCACTCATTCACACATGGATGGACCACCCCCCGCAGGGATAAGAAGCTGATGTCCATTGTTCCATCAGAAAGGGGACTGGGTCAGGACATGGGAGGAGTATGTAATCTCATCACACAGCGTTTCCTCTCCAATAGACATGTTCTTCCTCATTTTATTTCATCTAACTTTGCATGTGTGTACTTTTTCAATGAAAAGTCATTAGCATGCAAAGATATCAAGGAGCTCTCAGTTATACCTGTAGTTTTGTCCAATATGTCGGAACTCTATGAACCAGTATGTCAACCACTGGTCACACGTGGCCACTTCCATTGAAAGTGAATTAGTTAAAACTAAAAGAAAAATTTAGTCCCTTCCTGGCTCCGGCCACGTTTCCAGTGCTCGGCGGTCACCGTGGCCAGTGGCCAGCATGTCGACAGCGCCAATATCACCCACGACGGTTATTGCGGACAGTTTTATTGGACAGAGCAGAATATTCTTCTCGAACCTGGAGCCAGAGAATGTTCTTTGAAATATCTAAGCCTTTGCTCTTCTTGGTAGAGCTAATGCAAAAGAAAAATATGTAACAGCCTTGACATTATAGAACAAGACGGGTGTTTCTGTAAACATAACTCACATCTCTCCCTCTCTCACCGTTTAACCACCAGCAAAGTGAGACCCTCGTCCCTTTAACCTTTTACCATGTTGTGACTTAAGGCTCTATGTTACCCTTCATGTATTTTAAGTATGACAATGCGTGGGTGCTTTTGCCTCATGGAAACTTAAGACATTCAGTATTTATTGATGCTATTTATAAGCATAAAGTAATAAAAACTAAGTAACAAGCCAAAAAGCATCTGGATTGTTCATTATTGTAGCCATACTGGTACCTCTTTACTTTTTCAGGTCCCTCCCTCCTCCTCTAACTCGTTTAGGCTTCTGAGGTCCCTCCCGACTCTGAGAAGCCACAAGCATAGTCCCAGTGAGATTTAAGCCTGGGTAACTATGGATCCCTAAAGGGTATTATCAGTACATTTGGCTCAATAAACCACAAAGAACCAGTGAATCAGTTAGCAACTGTCCTTCCGTTTCTTCTCTGGCAATTTTATTTGTGTTTCTTAATCAGATTAGTATAAATTTAAAGCCTCTCTAGCCACTGGAACTGAGGTCTTCATCAGTCCAATGCCCAGGAAGTAACTCTTAAGACTGAGATGTTTCCTTCTTCCAATTAAGGAAAGATAAATGCAGAATTAGCTCTTATCCTTGCCCTTCAGAAGGATGTGAAAGTAGCTGATTCTAAAATTCTCTTTCCGCATACAGAGCTGCCTTAGTCCCAGCTAATAGAATCTCAGATCAGCATCTGGCTGAGGCGCTGGCCTCCTGAGAACCCTCAGGAGCAGATATATGCACTTCATTTGTTAATAATAGTATCTTCAACACAGAGCCCCCCACACCCAGCCATCTGTTAGGCAGGGGGTTTCCATAATCAACCACGAGAGGAAGGGATGTGGCTGAACACAAATGTCCTTTCAGTCCATTTCTTTTTTCTATATTTGGACTTCCTAGAGGAAACTGCACTGGCCTGTCTTAGAGGAGAGAACTTAGAACCTGCGGAGAGAGTTCCACGCTCTGTGTTTTCCTGCAAGAAGATATTCAGAATGACCTTGTTGCTATTATGAGAGGAATATCAATCTCCTGATGCTGAACACTCTCTTTTCTTATCCACAGACTTTTATGAGAGTTGGCTTATAATAGCAACATGATCTGAACTCACCACATAGGCAAGTGAGACCAAGATGGGGCCTGGTCCAGCTCCCAGGGAACACTCTGTCCCAGGCCAGACGTTTATTTCACCAGCAGCATCTCGAGAGAGGCCAGTGGAGGCAAGATGCGGCAAAAGGGCATATTTCTACTATCCACTGTTACTCAGACTGGAAAAACCCAGCAGATACAACCTTATTATGATCGATCTTAATTTAGAAGATGCAAAGGGGTGAAAGATGATGGAATCAGTCTTATTTTTCTCTTTATCTACCAAAGCGGCTCTGAATACAAATTAAATAAGTACGGACAATTTCACCTTTGCCGACCTTTATCCAATCCATTCCTGTGGGTAATTTTTAAGCCAACATAGCGATGGTTTATTATTATGGTGCTGATAGATTCTTTTAAGGTGAATTTTCCCAACAGATTGGTCTTTTATGTGACGAATGTCATGTAAACAAATAAAGATCAATATCGACTTCAGAGGCAGACAGATGAGGGCCGGAGCCGGCCCCTCCGATTACTAGTAATGGGAGCTCAAGCAACTCGCTTCATCTCTCAAGGCCTCAGTTTTCTCGTCTGCAGGGTGGGAGGATCCACAGCACACCGCCTGCGAGGTTCTCGTGAGGTTAAGCAAAGAATCACCTCTGCTCCCCGTGGTGCCGGCACAGCACAAATGCCTGTGTGGTGACCGTTTTGCACTATATCTGTATGGCAGGTCTTTACGTTGTACCCCTTAAACTTACACAACGTCATATGTCAATAACATCGATAAAATGGGCGGGGCCTTCCTACAAAGCTACAGCAATCAAGACACGGTGGAACTGGCATTTAAGGACAGACTCGTAAATCAGCCGAACAGACCTGGGAGGCCAGCACCAGTGGGCTGACCTCCAACAAGGGAGCTAAGACAGTCCAAGGGAGAGAGAATAATCTTTTCAACACACGGTGCTCAGACGATTCAATATTCACATGCAAAAGAATAAAAGTGGACTGTTCCTTACATCACACACAAAACATTAACTCAAAATCAATCCCAGACCTAAATGTAGGAGCTACCACTATAAAACTCTGAGAAGTCAGAGGAGTGTTTACAACCTTACGTTCAGCAAAGTCTTATCAAAAGCACCAGTGATGAAAGAAAAATGCATAAATCAGACTTCATCAGAATGCAGAGCGGTTGTGCTACAAATGATACCACCAGGAAAGGGAAACAGAGCTCACAGAGTGGGGGAATAGTCCCAAGTTACGTATCTGACAAGGGACTTGTACCCAGAATATATAAAGAGCTCTTGCGACACGATGATTAAAAAATAAATAACCCCATCTGAAATTAGGGTCAAATTAGACATTTTTCAGAGAAGATATGCACATAAACAATAACACATGAAAAATATTCAACATCATTAGTCATCAGAGAAATACCAATAAAAACTGCAATGAGGTATCACTTACCTAAACATCATGAAGAGATAATAACAAATGTTGGCCAAAATTTGAAGTAACTGAAAATTTGAAGTCAGTGATGCTGGAGATGTAAAAGGATACAGCCCCCTTGCAAAACAGCTTGGCAGTTCCTTAAAAAATTAAACATGGAGTTAGCACGTGAGCCAGCAATTCTAGGCTGCCTTCTCAGCAGAAATGAAAACTTATGATCACATAAAAACTTGTACGTGAATATTTTAACAATATTCATAGTTGCCAAGAAATGGAAACAACTCAAATGTACATCAACTAATAAATAGATAAAAGATGGTATATCCATATAATGAAATATTATTCAGCTGTGAAAAGGAATAAAATACTGATACATGCTACAATATGGATGAACCTTAAAAACATTCTATGCTGTGCAGAAGTCAGTTACAAAAGGCCACATGTTACATGATTCTGTTTACATAAAATATCCAGAGTGGACAAGTTCATAGAGACAGAAAATAGATTAGGGATTGAGAGGGGGGAGGGGAGAATGGGAATTGACTTCTAATGGGCAAGGGTTTTTGCTGGGGTGACAAAACACCCTAAAATTAGATGTGGTGATGGGGATGCATGTCCTCGAACATCCTAAAAACCATTGAATTGTCCACTTTAGATGGGAGAATTGCACGGCATGTGGATTAGATCGCCAAGTAGCTATTTTTAAAGATGCACAAGCAAGGGGCAGATAGTGGTGCAGACCCCCTTTGCCCACCATTCTCAGCCCAGGAGCTCTTTGCTTTCTAAATCATGTTTTCTTCACCTTGAAGCCATGATAGTCTTCCCATGAGATCAAATGTTTCAGAGCAACAGCTCATGATCTTAAAAATGTGCTTAGAAATGGAATAAAAATGCAAGTTCAGCTAGTTTTTATTTACAACTTTAAAAATATAAGGACACAGAGTCAATGCTGTGAGTGCTGGTTGGTGTCCCTTTGCCACTGCCCCTTTCCTGCCCTCTGCGCCCCTCACCTCTCCGCTGCATGCATCACACACGCTCCCGGATGCTTTGGCTTCCAGAGGGATCAGCCAATAGGGACAGGAGCAGGAGACCAGAGGGCAGGAAGGGGGAAGGTCTGGTTAACGGTCCCTCCTTCCTCCCCACTGCACCACACCTCGGAGTCGTCAGCGCCTGGGGTCTGCTGACCTCAGTCCTGTCCAGCACAGTTCTCCCAACGCCCACAGGGGCCCTGTGACAGCCTCCACTCCCACCACCCCTTCATTCTCAGGAGTGGGACGTCTCCCTGCTGGCATCATTCCTGAGTTAGGTCATCATCTCTCCTTGGTGCCCACCCCTGGGAACAGGGTCCTTTGTGCCTGCCGTGTTTTTGCTGCTGGGGACTCAACAGAGACAGGACATATCACATCCTTTTTTGCTGCTGGAGTCACAAGGAAGACTTCGTTCCCCCATTCAACTTCATCACATCATGGCCAACCTCTGGTGTCCATGTGACTGTGGACACCAGTAGCTCCTGGCCTTTCAGATTTACATCGGCAGGACGGGCCGTGTTATAACCGGGTTCTGTGGGGTAGCCTTTGGCCTCTGGTCTTCAATGAGGCTAGAGATACTCTCACCAGGAACAGAGTTTTACCTTAAAAGTCCAGCCTTTCCTCCCAAATGAATTAACTGTGTGGTCTGAGGCCTGCTTTATAATCTCTCAAATAAAAGAGTAAGAGTCAAAATGACTTTTAAAGTCCGTTGCCAGACAAACCTGATAGCCCGATAACGTTTGAAGCTCACGGGATGCGCATCGTGGAGTAGAAACCTGAACCCCTGGCTCCCTCCCGGTCCTGGTCGGTGCCTCCAGCAGCCACCTCTGCCTTCGTCCATGAAACCGTCCTCAGACCCAGCTCAGGATGACACAACTGTCAGCTCCCATTTGTCACCGCCACACTAACAGCCACAGTCTCTCCTCAGGACACACAACAGTGCACCCAGAGCTAGCAAAGCCACAGAGAAGACACATTTTGCTTACTATGCCAAATCTCTGAAGAACCAATCTTAAAAATTACATAAAATAAAACATTCTGGGTTGTTTTCTCGTGGGCAGAGAAATGCATTGTTCTATTTATTCCTTTCCTGCAGGTCACATGATACTAGATCCTTCACTAGCATGCTAGCTGGAGATGCATTTAGAAGCCTTTTTTTTTTCTGTAGCAACTAAAACGGTCAGTATGGGGACCAGTTCTGATGCTTCACTTATCATGAGCCTTGTGACACGCACAAAGGCCAAGTGCAAGAGAGGCCAGTCACAGGGACAGTGTGACCTGGGGTGCCTCCCGGCAGACGCCGTGTCTGAGAATATCAGCCCCCCACCGGCCACTCTGCAGTGGCGGGTGATCTTTTAGTCAGGAGTTTCTGTAAGTGCGTGTCTACATTTGTACGAGCATGGGCCGAGAGGCAGGTCAGCCCACTGACATTGGTCTCCTCGGGGGTGGGACTGGAAGGCATTTGGGAGGACAGAGATTATAAACATTTCAAACTGCACCATTGTATTTGTTTCCACAATACAGGCGTACCTCGTGCTATTGCCCCTCGCTTTCTTGCCTTTCACGGCTGTTGCATTTTACTTTTTTTCACATACTGAAGGTTTGTGGAGATCCTGTGCCTGCAAGTCTGTCGGCGCCTTTTTTCCAATAGCTTTGTGCACTTGGTGTCTCTGTTCCCACGTTTTGGTCACGTTAGTTCCAATAATAATAACAATGAAAAAAGATTGGTGTCAGGGATGGTCAGCATTTTTAGCAATAAAGTATTTTTAATTAAGGTCTATACCCTGTGTGGTTTTTTTTTTAGACACAATGCTGTTGCATGCTTCACCGACTACAGTACAGTGCAAACATGAGTGCTCTGGAAACACAGATTGGAAACTCGCAGCTACCGCATTTCACTGTGTGCGATACACCCACGTTTCGTGGGCTTTACACACAGGATTCTTACACCCGTCATTATACCCATGGTATGTGGTCATTATACCCACATATAATGCACATCCTTATTTTTCCTTCAAAAATTTGGTTGGAAGACTGTGCATTATACATGACAACAGAGGGTGGTCCCCGCTGACAAAGTCCAGGCTCCTCCCATAGCGCAGAGGGACCTTGGGAACCACATCCCAACCTGGAAAGCATCTTCTCCCTGTGGCCATTGTGTAGCCGCGCCGAGGGCCAGCCCACGGCACATCCACAGCCGCCCGGACACCAAACATCGTGCTGGTCCCTCTGCCAGAAGTGCCCTTCTCACCCCCCTCCTGGGGCGATCTCGCCCTGAACTCTTCCGGACCCTGCTCCAAAGTCACCTCCTCTCCCCCAGCCTGAGGCCCTCTGGCCTCCCACGGCCCCACAGGGCTGGCTCTTTCCCCACATCTCCTCCGGGGGCCATCGAGGGCACCCGTGCTTGAACCGCACTCCTTCCCTCCCCCGTGACGCCCTTCACAAGGGTCCTCCCACTCAAGCCTCGCAATACCCTCAGAGGCAGAGAAAATGCTCCCCATCTCACTCAGTGGGAACCCCAAATTTGGAAAAGTTACAAAGTTTGCCCAAAGTTTCATGGCTAGTGGCTGGCGTGGCCAAGATACCAAGATACCCTGATGGGTTAGCTCTGGACGCCCACAGTCCGCCTGGCAGCCTGACATTGACCCTGTGGGGAGCTCCTCACAAGGCTAGCAGTGTGACTCTCTTATCTTCAACCCCCCAGGGCTGGCGGGACTGCTTAATAAATGTTTAGGAAGATGTTTAATAAATGATTGTTGAACAAATAAAGGAATGCCTGACTGACTCAGAGAGATTTGATTTCTTTTAGTTTCTCATTATTAACACATTATTACTTCTGGGCCAGGTCCCACCTTTGACCCCCTATCTGATTACCTGACAGAGCCTCTGTTATCCACACCTGAGCAGGATGGCCCATGTAAAATTTCCTGATGGAGCAGCTGAAAGCAAGCAGACTCTGCAAAAGCTGCTGCCTGGACTTCTTCCCTCCCAGTGCTTGGAGGACGGAGGCTGGATGCGAGAGGTTTGGGAGGGTCACCTGTGCTGAGAAAACACAGGTGGCCCTCGCCACTCCAACATCTTGGTTAGCAGTCATCAAAAATCAAGGAAAATACCTCGTCTGACCTCACTCACCAAGATGTCCACTGTGCACCATCATATTTGGCTGTGGAGTTAACAAGCAGCAGCCTCCATGTGCACTGTGAAAAATAATTCTCAGCAGCCCAGCTCTCGTTTGCAGGTAGAATAACACAAACCCAGAAGGCTTAGGTGAGATGGCTGTCAGGTGGGGAGAGAGCTGCCCATCCAGCCTGGGGCTCTGGGCCCCGATCCAAACCTCCATCCTCCGTTTCCCTAGGGGGCATGTCCTTTCTGGGTGTGGTCTCCATCACCAGCAGAGATCCTTCGCAGGAGAAAGAGTCTGGCTTTGCTAGTTTCTCTTCTACATCCCCACCTCTGGGTCCGTTTTTAAAAAATGGGTAAAGAAATAAAAGAGGCCATCAGGTGGGCCCCCGAGAAAAGCTCCACCCTTCCTCACTGAGCCCCTGCGTCTCCTGGAGGCGGTGAGGTCTGCTCTCCAGGCTCAGAACTGGGGCGCGCGAGGGCATTCCACGGGGAGAAACTGTGTCCAGGAGCAAACGTCTCGATTTTCCTTCAGAAAAGGTTCTTGATTTCTGAGAGCGTGGATGCAGGGAGAAGCTGGGGACCAGGATTAGAGAGAGGGTTTTAAGTATAAGAGAGCCTCCGTGTGCGTCTGTCACAGGGCATGAGGATGGGGGAAGACAGTCCATCTCTTCATATTAAAATGGGACAGCCGAGTGTGATAAAGTGGGGGACTGGGACCCTGGATTTCGGTCTTACCTCAGTGAATTGTGTGATTAGGCATAAGTCACGTAACTTCTGCAACCCTTGCCAGTAAGTACCTAGAAGACAGGAGTAACACCGTTTGTGATTTTTTTATGGGGGGGGGTCACAAACATATTGTTCCAAAAAAAGTGTGGAATATTGAGTTATTGAGAATATATAAAAGCCTATAAGAATGACAGATTATTATTATTAATTCTCTATTTTATTACCATGTATTAAGAAACAGAAAGAAAATGTTTTGCATATTAATATTTAAATTCTGAGGGTTAAAGTTTTTTAAAAAATAACTTCACAGCGCTGCAGGAGCCATTATTCATGTTTCCAGATTGAACTACACTGAGGAACGAGTAGGGTGGATTATTACCTGTCTGTTTGTGCAAACACAGATTAACGTTTTACTCAGGAAAGAACTATTAAAATTTTTTCAAATCCATAATCCTATTTGTCAACAAATCCACAACAACAACAAAATAGCTCTAAGATTCCAAAAGGGAAAACCTACCCCCTTCTTCTAAGGTGTTTTTACCCAAGGTCTGAATGACTTACACTCAGTAGGTCATACAGAGCTGACATCTCTTATAGCAGCATTAAGAGATAATGCACATACCCTACGTTTGATCCATTTAAACTGTACAGTTCAGGGAGTTGAGATACCATTACCAAATATAATTCAGAAGATTTTTGCCACCCCACAAAGGAACCCTGGACCCATTAACCTTCCCTTCCCATTGCTCTCCACCACCTCCACCACGCCCAGCCCTAGACAGGGCATTCCACTCACTGTCTCTGTGAGTCGGCTTGTTCTGGACATTTCGCATGAATGGAGTCAGGCAGGATGTGACCTCTGTGTCTGGCTTCTTCCACTTCGCACAGTGGTGTCAAGGTTCACCCACGTTGCAGCACGCGTTGGTACTGCATTCCTTTTCATGGCCGAGTAATATTCCATTGTGTTTATCTTCCACACTTGGTTTACCTGTTTGTCAGAGGATGGATATACCATTTGTTTTTACTTTTTGGTTATTATGAGTAATGCTGCTATGAATATCCATGTACAAGCTTTTGAGTGGACATTTCTTTTTATTTTCTTGGGTTTATACCTAGGAGTGTAATTTGCTGGCTCATATGCTAACTCGATTTTTACCTTTCTGAGGAACTCTAAGATGATTTTCCAAGGTGACTATGCAAGTCTGCACGCCCACGAACCGCGTGTGAGGGTCAGGGCTGACTTCTGAACATGAATCCCTGAGCCTCTCTCCCAGATCACATGTGTTCACATTCCCCTGCTGTGTGAGCACCGGCGTGTCACCTACCAACACCAGCCATGGACCCGGCCTCCGGGAGGATCACATCGGCCTCTTAGGGTCCATGAGTGGATTGAATGAGCTGACTCCTGCGGGGTACCAGCCCGGGGACAGGAGGAGGCAGCAGCTGCTCAGGCGAGGCTGCTGGCCCGCTGCGGCTTGTCATCAGTAGGAAACCCACAAAAGTGACAAAAACATGAATCACAAAGCAACCGTCCCTATCTGGCCCCAAAACAGGCCGTCCACGGTAGGAGTGCCGGGCTCAGGCGCACAGGACCCAGCTTTTAAGAGGAGGGCGAACAGCCGCTTCTCTTCTCTGCCCCAGAGAAGGGAAGAGCGGGATTCACTCAGGAGCTGCGGGTTTGTCCCAGATATTCGCAAGGGGAGAGCATTGGGAAGACTGTCCACCGAGGAGACCCAAGCTCGCCGGGAGGAAAAGAGCGGTACATTTCTGCAGAAGTGAAAAAAAACTGGTTCACCTGGATGGCGTTCCCCACTACGGCTTCAAGATGCGGAAGCGCTCACACCTGCGCATCCCGTGGTTGTGTTGGTAAAAAGGCCAGGCTGAAAGGAGTGTGACCAGAAATAGTCCGTTTCCCTTCCTGTGCTGTCCAAGAAAGGCTTCCCGCTGAAGCTCTCAAGCCAACTGCAAAAGCAAAACCAAAGGGTGGGTAAAATCAACCAGCGGGCAGATGTCAGCCCTAACTTACACCCAACCTAGGGCACACACATGTCAGCTCCACCGTCAGCTTTGGCAACAACATGCAATTGAACACGTCTATCTAGCACAGCCCCAAAATCTGTCACTTGTGAACCACCTAGAGGAGGAACCTGGCGGGAAATTGAAAAGATTCTTCTGAAAAGTACCCAGATACTGGGTGGGAGTGGGGGATGGGAAGGCAGGAATGTTGAGAAAATAAAAGGCCCATTTATGAAAAGTTAGATTAGGCTGTGTCTTTGCTAGCGAACCCAGTTTGAAAGGTGACAGAGTTGTCTGCAGTTTCTTTATCAGCTTGTAACACAAAAAAGCATAAATCACTGAACTCCTTTTTAGAAGCTTGATGTTGATTTTTGACACTCCTGAGTCCTGGAAATTGAGAAGGAGCAACACCAGCAGGGCGGTGACCGCTCACCTGGGCGAAGGAGAGGGCCAGCATCCACGGGCCTCTGCTAGTTCCTGAGGCCCGCGTTCCGCCCGGCTCCGCTCGCTCTCCATCTCCCGGGGGGCCCGCGGCTGCGGAGCCGCCCGGGCACGCGGCGCGGCCGGGCTCCGGGGCGAGGGCTGCGCTCGCCGCGCGCCGCGCGCCTGCACACCTGCCCCCGGGCGCCGCGCCCCGCGCTGCGGCCAGAGCGGGCCCGCCGGGCTGCAGCCCAGGTGCGCCGTCAGCTCAGGGGACCGCCGGCAGGTCGGCAGGTGCACACAGCCGCCGAC
>JAPYXV010002515.1:0-13058 GCA_028533065.1 Trachops cirrhosus
AATCTGGCCAAGGAAATAGAATTCCAGGAAGTCCAGGAAGCTCAGAGAGTCCCAAAGAACTTGGATCCAAGGAGGAACACACCAAGGCACATCATAATTACATTAGCCAAGGTAAAAATGAAGGAGGGAATCCTAGAAGCAGCAAGAGATAAGGAGACAGTAACCTACAAAGGAGTTCCCATCAGACTGTCAGCTGATTTACCAAAAGAGACCTTGCAGGCAAGGAGGGGCTGGAAGGAAGTATTCCAAGTCATGAAAGGCAAGGACCTACATCCAAGATTGCTTTATCCAACAAAGCTTTCATTTAGAATGGAAGGACAGATAAAGTTCTCAAATAAGATCAAGTAAAAGGAGTTCACCATCACCAAGCCCTTATTTTATGAAATGTTAAAGAGACTTATCTAAGAAAAAGAAGATAAAAAACATGTATAGTAAAATGACAGCAAACTCACAATTATTAACAACCACACCTAAAACAAAAACAAAAACAAACTAAGCAAACAACTAGAACAGGAACAGAACCACAGAAATGGAGATCACATGGAGGGTTAGCAACAGGTGAGTGGGAGGAGGAGAAAGGGGGAAAAGGTACAGAGAATAAGTAGCATAGATGGTAGGTAGAAAATAGACAGGGGGAGGGCAAGAATAGTATGGGAAAGGTAGAAGCTAAAGAACTTATGACACATGGACATGAACAAAAGGGGGGAATGTGGGTGGGAGAAGGTGTTCAGGGTGGAGGGGAGTGAAGGGGGAAATGAGACAACTGTAATAGCATAATCAATAAAATATATTTAAAAATACATTTAAAAAAAGAAAACTAACTGGTAGAAAAGGAAACTGAGGCTGAAAACAGGTATTCAGGTAACAGGTGTTAAAATCACTCAAGTCCATTGGACTCTAAGTTAAGCAACTTCTTCTCCTATACATGTGATTTAGCAATTATTCATTCCAGGCATAACTGAAAAATAAGTACAAACGATATGGGAAGAGATAGCAAAATAAGAACAGTTTTTTTTCTGTTAATTTTTTTTCCACCAGCATAATCTTAAGGGCAAGAGAAAAAAAGCAAAACAAAATAAGCTCTGTCCTGGGGCCTAGTTAAGAACTCTGGGCCGCTTGGGTTCAGATATTATCTCTACCAATTACTTCTGTGTGACCTTGAAAAGTTTCCTTCAAATTTCTGTAGCTCTATTTCTGATCTGTATAAATTTTTTAAGTAGGACCTTCCCCCAGTGTTATCATGAGGATTTCCTGAGCTAATGTGTGTAGCAGGTGCTTCCGACACTGCCTGACACACAGTAAGAGCTCACAGAGGGTCAGCTCCAGTCTGGGCTTCTTCAAGGGTGGGTGCCCCCGCAATGCAGAACCACTTCCAGCTATCCAGATGAGCCAGCTTTCCCTGCACTAGGTCTTTTCCCAGTTCTGCTCTAAGGAGACATATGTGTGCCTAAAAACCACCATGCTATGCAAAATTATGCAATGAAACGACAAGCCTTATGAAAAAAATAGGGTTTATTTGCACAAGAGTCAAAAATATCTTCAATGACACATTAGAAAAATATAGGAATCAAAATGTAAAATATTTGTGCCTCAAAGAATACTACCGAGGGAGTGAAAAGACAACCCACAGAATTGGAAAATTATCTGCTAATGATATATCTGGTGATATATGTTCAGTGTCCAGAATATATAAAGAATATTTACAACTCAAAACAAAATGACAAATAATTCAACTTAGAAATGAGCAAAGAACCTGAGTAGACATTTCTCCAAAGAAGAAGATACAAAGGGCAAACAGGCATATTAAAAAGTGCTCATCTTTATTAGTCATTAAGGAAATGCAAATCGAAACCACAATGAAATACCACTTTAGACCCATTAGAAAGGTCATGATTGAAAGAAAAAGAGTGTGGGTGGGCAGAGGGAGAAAAGAGAAGAAAAAGAAAAAAACAAAATAACAAGTGTTGAGGATGTGGAGAAATTGAAACACTCATACATTGCTGATGGGGAATATAACATGGTGCAGTCAATATGTAAAACATTTTGGTGGTCTCGTAATAAAGTAAACATAGATTCACCATGTAAACCAGGGATGCACTGTGAAGTATATATCTAAAAGATTCAAAAACAATCACTTGCACACTGGTGTTTCTTTTACAAATGGGAAAACGAGGCTCACAGAGGGTAAGAGACTTACAAGGCCATTCAGGAGGAAATCCGGAGGCAGGATGTAAGCCTGGTCTTGCTGGATGCTGGACAGGAGCATGGGCTTCAGTGCAGCCCTGCCTGGATGCAAACCTCAGCTTCACCCTTCACTTGAGCTAGATGACCTTGCCTGTCTCAGTTTCCCTATCTGTGAAATAGGGATGACAACAGTATCTACATCAATGGCCTATTCTAACAGTTAAGTGAGTTAATATGTTTAAAATAAGTAGTACCATCTCCTAGCTGTAAATTATAACCTTTCCTAGGGGAAAGGATAAGCTATTATTATTATCATTTCAAACCCTAATGTTTTCCACTATCTTATGTTAGATGCTTACCATGTAAGCCTGGAGACAGTACTTTATACATAAATTAACCCATGTATTAATGGAAATATCAGAATATAGGAAAGGTGGACTCAGGACTTTTTAAAAGGCACTGAATTAAAATTAAATAAATCTCTAATAACAATATTGAGTCCACAAACAGTAAATGAGGAAACCAATCAGTACGACAATGTTTATACTGATTTATACAAAAGATAGGTATTTTATTATTTCGTTCCTGGAGTTATGCATTTCTAAATAAATATAAATATTGTTAGAAATCAACTTTGCTATTTTATAGTTTTGATTCACCTGCCATGGTTCCCCAACCACAGCCACATCCAGTCTTAGTGACATCTGTGAATTTCATGAGGACCTTATGGGTACAGACCCCACCAGAACCACCAGTAGAGGCAGAGGCCATGGGGAAGTCAGATCTGAATGAACATAAGACAACTTCATATACCCCCAGAAGGCTGGGAGAATGGCCCAGGCTGATAAAAATTCAAGTAAGGATTTTGCTTATGTCAATGGATTGGGTGATATGTAAACAAGCAGGGGCCCTAGAAGCTGGTGGTGAGAAGGCAATACAACATAATGAAAATTTGAGCATAAGCTAATCATAGATTCATATCTCAATTCAACCAATTACTATATGTGATGTTACTGAATGTTAGAGAACCTCAGTTAACTTATATCATCCCCCATGTAATGGGGTACTCTTGGGGATTAAGTAAAGTATGTGAACAAAAAGTATTAACACAACAGTTCTCATTGTTTAGTCCTTGTCTGTCTTCAACAGAACCTGGAACCATGATTGAGTATTGGCCAACCTCTGGGAATATGGTTCCCAGAATGTCTATGTTAATGGTTGATATACACCTGGAGAAATGGACCATGCCATTGTCAGGACGGCTTTGCACAAACATCAACATTGATGATAATGCATCTGGTTTCATTGCTGGGATCCTGAATTTCAGTTGCTACGGCTGGTCATGTAGCATGATTTACCTATATGACCACTTCACACTAAAAGCCTCAGACTCAGAGACTCACACAGGCCCTCCTGGACGGAGACATTCTGCACCTGCCCTTCTCGTTTTTGCTGGAGAGAAAGCATGCTGTGGGTGGTCCCAGGTGGGGAAGTACTCCAAAGCATGTGCCTGAACTCTCTGGATTCCTCCTGATTCATATCTTTT
This sequence comes from Trachops cirrhosus, assembly GCA_028533065.1. NCBI lineage: Eukaryota > Metazoa > Chordata > Mammalia > Chiroptera > Phyllostomidae > Trachops > Trachops cirrhosus. The sequence goes on from JAPYXV010002515.1 coordinate 3,731, forward strand.
TCCTGTTGCTCTTGGTCTGTCTAATTTTGCTCTAATAAACCTTAGCCATGAGTATAAAAAAAAATGTGCAGTCTTTCTTTAGAGATGAACTGGTCCCTTTGCAAGTGGAACAATTTTTGCATATTGAGCCCATATTTATGGGTATCTCTGAAATTTAGTTGTATTAAATGCATACATATTTTGCCTTGTGTATGTTGTGTGTGATCTCAAAGGAAATACTATCTCTTTATCAACTCATTTAAAGGTAAATTGAGGGGAAAAAATCTTATTTTATAAGTCCTAGGGAAACTAAGTTGTCTACTAAGAGAAGATCAAAAATATGGTCACTCTAATTTTTCAATGTCTTATTTTTTTTCTTTGTTAAATGCCTTCAGCTAAGTTAGCAAAGGAGACTTTCATTTAGATTTAGTAAGTGATCTTGGATTAAAAATAAGTTCTTTGAGTATGCTCATTCATTCATTTTATATTTGTTGAGAACATGGTCTATGCCTCACAGATTTCATCACAAATAATGAAAAATTATGAATGATTTAAGTGCCCATTATAGGAGAATACTGAAATAAATATTATATAGCCATTGAAATAAATGGTAATAAACATTTCACAAGTTTTTGTGAAAGTCAAATTAAATCATGTGTATGAAAGCACTTCCATAAACAGAAATGGACTACACAATTGTTGCTTCTATTGTTTTTATTAACATGCAAAGCTTCAAAAAAAGGGGGGTGGGTGAATTGTTTGACAGGGAAAAATTGAAAATAAAGAACAAGGGCAACCCTGGTAATATCTAGAATCTCTATTTGACAAAAACACACATTTTCTTGGTTAGATACTTAGGCTGCATTGGACAAGCAACTAGACTGTATTTCCCCTCTTCGTTCCTATGTTAAAAGAAGAGATATCTTTATAGTTAATGCTATACTCTCAGAGACCCACGTTAGCCGAAATAATGATTTACTTCAAAGTCTTGAAGAAAAGGCTTTGGAAGGTGTAGAATCTGCCATTTTCTTCCTACAGTGGGGAGGGGGCCACATGGGGTGATTCAAAGTCCAGGGAAGTCTGTCAGAAGTCTCAGAAATTTAAGCAAGAGGCTATGAACTGAAAATTTAGGGTTATTTCATGATATTTCCTCCAATCAAGTATCCCTGAGCACTTCCCATTATTGTTGATCTCCTTAAGGGAGATGAAATATAGTCACTAAAAATAAATAAATAACAGCTTTGAAGTCAGATTTTAATTTAAAGCCTAGTACCTTTGCCTTATTAGCTGGTCAATGCTTTCAGAGCTTGTTTTCTCCTATGAAAAAGGGGGTAATAATACCATTTGCCTCAGGAGGCGGTTATTTTAGGGGTTAAGCACAAATAATATGCACTGAATACTTCTAACGTGCTAAGTTCCTTATATGTACTTCTGGTTAATCCTCACACCACCCTGTGAGAAAGATGATATGGGCACTATTTAATAGTTGAGTAAACTGAGGCTTAGTGATATCACACAGCTAGCAAGTGGTGGAGCCAAGACCAGTGAAATAACAATGGAAAGCCTGACACATAATTGTCATTTCTAAAATGTAGCTCCTTGTCGTAAGCAACCTTAGTAGAGAGTTTCAGGAAGAGGAAACTGTCTTTCCTCTTTCCTTGGTGCAGAACCTCCCGTGGGGACCTGCAAGGGCTCCACACAGACCTCTGCCTCTGACCTTGTGCAAGGTCAAACTTATTTACACCTGTGATCTCAGAAAAGGTACAGCAAGATGCAAATATTGAAAATACTTTACAATGGGCAGCAGCCCCCCAAGCACATCAGGTGAAGAAAAGGAGCATGCCTGTTTTTATCTCTGGCTCACCGAAGGAACTGAGTATTGGGGAGCCAGGTGATGACAGGCTGGCCAAGTCCTGACCAAGTTAGTTTAGGTCCTAGTCTGAGCAAGTGGCTGGCTAAGATAGAAAAACGATGAAGTTCAGGATTCTAGACTCCACTCACGTCCTTGCTGGGTGTCCTTGAACAAGTTGCTTAATTTCTCTGAGGTGCATTTCCTTATCAGCAAAATAAAGATAGAAAGAGTTAACTCCTCAAGTCGTTAAAAGGATTAAAGAAGATCTTACTGAGTCACAAAAACTAAAGAAGATCAGCTTCTACGCTCCTAGGCTCCCCAGAGCTCTCTGTGCCTTTCTGGTAAAGTCCAACGCCCCAAGGAACCTCCCTCACTCTCCAGGCTCCCTCCACAGAATGCTACTTGCACCTCCCCGATACAGTTGTCCACACCGTATCTCCTTCAGTTGTTCATTCACCCAGCCAAAAAAAAAAAAACTGAGCTCCTGTTTGAGTAAGGCCCTCAATTACATATTGGAAATACCACTGTGGGGCCAGACAGACACAGGCTCTGCTGTCAAAGACCTGGGGAGGTCTAGTGAAAGTTCAGGTGGGCAAAGTGGCCATTACAATTCTGGGTGCTTTGTGACACAAGAGGGAAGAGCCAGCTGCTTTAGGAGGGCTTATGAAGGGTGTTTTACCCAGACTTGGAAGGCCTTGGAAGGCTGTCTGAAGAAATTAGTTTGTATTTAGAGTAGCTCTAAAGAGATATGGGTGCAATCTTATGCAAATCACATCTCTGAAATTTAAAGTCACCACTCAGCTAACCCCGGTGAAACAACTGATTCAATTAAAGATTGTTAATGGATGCTAAAACCATTAGGTGAGCAATTGTTGTGGAAGAATGGGATACTCAAAAATCCTTTAAAATGGAAAGATCTGATGCTCATCACTTTACCCAAATGGTCAAACTCACAGCTTCCCTCTGAAGCATTTGACATGGGTGTTCTTTTTTCCTGTCTTTGATTTTTCATTCGAAACTTTACTCAAAATCATCTTCTGCCTGTTTCTTAATATGGGTGTCTTTAGCGTTTAGTCTTCTGCCCTCTATTCTTTTTAGGCTGGGCAATCTGAGCCACTCCCAAGATCTTAACCAACAACGGTACGGTCTGAATCTGTGCTCCCATCCCAGACCCCTTTCACAGCCCTACATCCATGGTCCAGCTGCCGGCTGGCCTTGCTCATTGGGCCTTCCTCAACTGCAACTTCGCTAGTGCTTGAGGTCTCCCTTTTCCTGGCCCCCAGAAGTGTTTTTCATCTTGTATTCCTTAACTTGGTTAATGGCCTCATGATCCATCAGTTATTTAAGCCAGAAATCTGGTGATCTTTCTTTATTAATATTGTCAGCAAAGGTTTATTTATGATCTACTACGGCTAGGTACTGTGTTTTTTATTAGGCAAGCAACAGGAGCCAAACAAGTTTCAACACCTATTTACATGGAGAAATGGACATTGATTAAATAATCACACAAATGCATGGGTAACTCTAAACAGGTTTCGGGGGAAAGGAATATGGAGCTAAGAGAGAATAAAACAGAGAGCCTAACCAACGTGGGGTGTGGAGTGGGGAAGGGACAAGGAGATTAACTTCAGAAACTGCTTCTCTGAAAAATATTTGAATTCAGATAAGAAGGATTCATTGGAATTAACCTGGTGGGGGAGGAGAGAGATGGGTTTGTAAAGAGGTGGTGGTTTCTAGGAATAGGGAAGAACACATGCAAATAGCTGGAGGCAGCTCTTTTGAAGAAGTGAGAGGATGATGATGTGGCTAGAGAACAAGAGGTAAAGAGTATGATGCTGGACTAGAGTAATCATTGGGGCCCAAACTTGCCAAGCACTGAAAATCATAGATAGTGTTTTGAACATTATGTTAAAAAACAATGGGAAGGCATTGAAAGGTTTTACACATGGCATGGTGGGGCTGGGGTGGAGGTTAGCATATTGTGTGTTGTGCAAATATCACTCTGGCTGACATATGAAAAACTGTTGAAAGGACTAGGTGAGGATGGGTGGATGCCAGTTGGGAGGGTGCTACCAGAGTCTAGAGAAAAATGATGGTAGCTTGTCCTGAGCCAATGGCAATGGAGATGGAGAAAGGCTGATGGATTCAGCAAATATTTTAGAAGCAAAATCTACAAAGCTTGGAATAAGTAGGATACGGGGTAGATTTTTAAAGAAGGGCTGGAATGGCTCCAAGATTTCCAGAAATTCCAAATGTGGACCCCAGCAATCTGTGTTTCTTAAGAAGAACATGGGAAGAGGACAAAGTGAAAGAGGATCAGAAGATTATGAGTCAGGCTGGACACGTGAAGACTAAGGTGACTTTGAGATATCCAAGCAGGGTTATCAAGTAGGCATTTGGATATATGGGTTTGGACGCAGAAGAGAGATGGGACCTGAGATCTGGGAGTCGGTGACATATAGGTGGTAACTGTGGCCTTATATAAGGAGGGATAATGTTGCTGGTGGGAAGAGTACAGAGTGAGAAGAGGGTCTATGACAAAATGCCAACATTTAGTAGCCAGGAGCAGAAGAAAGAATCTTCAAAGGAGACTGAGAAGGAGTTCTGAGGTCGGAGGGAATAAAATGAGAAGTATGCAATATCATGAGAGTCAAACTGAGAACGTGTTTTCAGTGGGAAGGAATGACTAGAAGGAGTCAAATGCTGCTGCAAGGTGAACCTAAATGGGAACTGAGTATGTACTCCAGAGGCATTCGACATGAACACTCATAAAAACATGTACATGGGTGTTCATAGCAATATTCTTCATAATAGCTAAAATTGGAAACAATCCCAAATGTCTGTCAATGATAAATGGGTAAATAAAAGGTGGCCAATTATACAATGGAATATTTTCATTAATAAAAAGCAATAAAGAACTGACACATGCTACAAAATGGATGAACTTTGAAAACACGATGCTCAATGAAAGAAGCCAGCTATTAGAAAAAACAGATACTGTATGACTCTATTCACATGAAATGTCCAGAATAGGCAAATCTACACACAGAAAGTAGATTGCTGTTTGTCTGGATCTGGGAAGATGAGAAAGGGTGGGGAGTAACTGCTACTAAGCACAGAATGATTTAAAAAATCTAAAACTAGATTGTGGTGATACAGTTGCACAACTGTGAATATATTACAAACCACTGAAATGCACACTTTATTTTTTAATATATTTTATTGATTATTTTATTACAATTGTCACATTTTTTTCTCCCCTTTATTCTCCTCTGCCCTGTACTCCCCCTCCCACCCACATTTCCCCCAATCCCACCCCTGCTTAGTTCATGTCCAAGGGTCATACATATAAGTCCTTTGTCTTCTCCATCTCCTATACTATTCTTAACTTCTCCCTGTCTATTTTGTACCTACCATTTATGCTTATTCCTTGTACGTTTCCCCCCATTCTCCCCCTCTCCCTTCCTGCTGATACCCTCCATGTGATCTCTATTTCTGTGATTCTGTTCCTGTTCTAGTTGTTTGCTTAGTTCATTTTTGTTTTTGTTTTTTTTAGGTTCAGTTGTTGATAGCTGTGAGTTTGTTGTCATTTTACTATTCATATTTTTTATCTTCTTTTTCTTAAATAAGTCCATATAAGGGCTTGGGGATGATGAACTCCTTTAACTTGACTTTATCTGGGAAGCACCTTATCTGCCCTCCAATTCTAAATGATAGCTTTACTGGATAGAGTAATCTTGGATGTAGGTCCTTGCCTTTTATGACTTTGAATACTTCTTTCCAGCCCCTTCTTTCCTGTAAGGTTTCTTTTGAGAAATCAGTTGATAGTTCTATGGGAACTCCTTTGTAGGTAACTCTTTTCTCTTGCTGTTTTTAAGATTCTCTCCTTATCTTTAATCTTGGGTAATGTAATTATGATGTGCTTCCTTGAGTCCCACTTGTTTGGGACTCTTTGAGCTTCCTGGACTTCCTGGAAGTCTACTTCCTTTGCCAGATTAGGGAAATTCTCCTTCATTATGTTTTCAAGTAAGTTTTCAATTTCTTGCTCTTCCTCTTCTCCTTCTGGCACCTCTATCATTTGGATGTTGGAACATTTAAAGTTGTCCTTGAGACTCCTAGGCCTCTCCTCATTTTTTTGAATTCTTGTTTCTTCATTCTGTTCTGGTTGAATGTTTATTTCTTCCTTCTGGTCCAAACCTTTAATTGAGTCCCAGTTTCCTTTCCTTCACTGTTGGTTCCCTGTCCATTTTCCTTTATTTCACTTTTCATAGCCTTCGCTTTTTCCTCTATTTTGCGACCATACTCAGCCAATTCTCTGAGCATCCTGATTACCAGTGTTTTGAACTCTGCATCTGATAGGTTGTCTATCTCTTCACCACTTAGTTGTATTTTTTTCTGGAGCTTTGATCTGTACTTTCATTTGGGCCATATTTTTCTGTCTCATATTTTTTGGTGTGCTTGTTACATAGTAAGAGGCAGAGCCGTCAGGGTGGGACAACCCACTTCGCTGTTGTGGCACTATATGTTGGGGAGGGGTCCAAGAGGGATCAATGCTGCTTGCTCGGCTCTTGCCTGGCTTTCAGTCACCTCCCTGGCTACCCACAAGCAAATTGGACCCTCCTGGTGCTGATTCCCAGGTGGGTGGGTTTGTGTACATTCTAGAATCTGTGGGCCTCTCCAACAAACTCTCCCATGAGGCTAGGAGTTTTTCCTGCTGCCCCACCCCCCACAGGTTTTTTCTGTCAGAGCTTCTGAGGCTTTATTTCCCCACACTGGAACCCTGGGTTGTGTGGTCTGTCTTGCTCCCCAGTTATTCCTCCCAGTTATCTGCATAGAAATGTGGGACCACCTAGTCCACCAACTGCTGCCTCACCCACCTGGTCCTCCAGCTGCCACCTTACCTTGAATCCTGTCTGTCCCAGCTGCCAGTCTCTGCCCCTCCTACTAGTCTGGATGAATGTTTAACTCCTTGGTTGTTGGACTTCCATATGGTTTGATTTTCTGGCAGTTCTGGTTGTTTTTTGTTTTTAAATTTGCTGTTGTCCTTCTTTTGGTTGTGCAAAGAGGCAAAGTGTATCTACCTATGCCTCCATCTTGGCTGGAAGTCTGAAATACACACTTTAAATGGAAGAATTGTATGGTATGTGATTTTATTTCAATTAAGCTGTTTTTTTAAAAAGAAACTGACATTTCAGCTGGGGGACAACAGGCTATTTTTTAAAAGATTTTATTTATTTTAAGACAGAAGGGAAGGAAAGGAGAAAGAGAAGGAAATATCAATGTGTGGTTGCCTTTCACACACCTCCTACTGGGGGCCTGGCCCACAACCCAGGCATGTGCCCTGACTGGGAATCGAACCAGTGACCCATTGGTTCACAGGTCAGCCAGCGCTCAATCCAGTGAGCCACACCAGCCAGAGCACAACAGGCTATTTTTTTTAATGGGTGTTATTTCTTTTCATTGATTCCAGGGTCCTCCTACCTGGTATCAAAATAGTTAGGAAACTGATTTTGTCATCACAAGTTTGTTTGGGTGCAGACAGAGTGAAAACCAAAGATATTTAATGGTTTTGAGGGGTCTTTCCAATCAACTAAAGACAAACCAAATCAAGTAGCGATTGAGGTATTTCTGTACTTGGATTTTGAGAGTGCTATAGACACTCTGACAAACTTCTGGGTACAGTAGTTTCCCCTTGTCCACTGAGGACATGTTCCAAGACCCCCAGTGGATGCCTGAAACCACACACCATATATGTAATTTATATATAAATATATAATAATGCTATATATATAATTTTTTTCCCCACACATACATACTTTTTCATCTGAATGAAGCACTTTACAGATTCTCTTTGGCATATTCAAATTTCCAGCATCACTATTTTTGCACTCTGGGGCCATTATTGAGTAAAATAAGGGTGATTTCAACACATGCAACTGCAATACCGGGACAGCTGTTCTCATAACCAAGATGGCAACCAAGTGACTCATGAGCAGGGAGTGTATACAGCATGGATATGCTGGATGAAGGGATGATTCGCATCCCAGGCAGGATGGAACAGGAGAGCATGAGATTCATCACACTACTCAAAATGTCATGCAATGAATTGTTTATTTCTGAAGCTTTCCATTTAATATTTTCTGACCATGGTTGACCACAGGTAACTAAAACCATGGGAAGCAAAACAACCAATAAGGGGGGATACTGTATTAATCTGATTCAATTCATTCATTCATGTATTGACAACCTATATGTGACACTTTGTAATACATGCTTTAAACAGTACTAATCTTTTTTAAATATTAAATTGAGACCCATGATAATAGAACCAAATATTAGAAATGAGTTATTCCCTGAGTCTGCATATAAGCTCTCTTAGTACCCAATTCTGAATAGTGGGAAGGTAGAGGTAGGAAACAGACATTTGTTGAACATCTACAATTTGTTAAGTATTGTGCTAAGCAATTCAAAACTATACTCTTATTTAAACTTTATAATAATACTTTGAGGTGAGTATTATCATCAGGTGAATAGACTATTCAAAGAGGTTACATAAGTTACCCAAAGTCATATAACCTATGAGCTAGAGAAAAGGTATTTAAAATTAGATCTTCTGATTTGAAAAGCAGTATTTTGATTTTGTTTTGTTTTGGGTCCATTTTTTTCTATGCAGCCTCCCAAGAGAATGTTTATGAATCAATTAATTTATCCAACTAAGACATATGTGCCATTGCCACATGCCAGTCATTATGCTGGATGCTACAGATATGAAGATCAACTCAGTGGAAACAACCACTGACCTCATAGGGCTCATAGGCTAGCTAAAAAGATAAACCATTTAACAAAGACAGTTTAAATCTTCAATGTGGTGTAATACTCAACTGCCTCTGTGAAATTTCACTGTGTTCCAAGAGCCGTGTGCTATGTGCTTCTGCATTCAAGAGGACCCAGTCCCATCTTTCCTTCCCAGCTCCATCTCCTGCCTCTTCATCCAGGACCTCCTCTGCCAGTGAACACACTGCACCCCTTCCCAGCGAGCCCCCAAACGACCACTCTTTCTTTTACTTTCTTTTTTTAAATATATTTTATTGATTATGCTATTACAGTTGTCCTATTATCCCTCCTTCATTCCCCTCCACCCTGAACACCCTCTCCCACCCACATTCCCCCCTTTAGTTCATGTCCATGTGTCATAAGTTCTTTAGCTTCTACATTTCCCCTACTATTCTTGCCCTCCCCCTGTCTATTTTCTATCTACCTTCATGGCTACTTATTCTTCGTATCTTTCCCCCTCTCTCCCCCTCCCACTCCCCTGTTGCTAACCCTCCATGTGATCTCCATTTCTGTGGTTCCGTTCCTGTTCTAGTTGTTTGCTTAGTTTCTTCTTGTTTTTGTTTCAGGTGTGGTTGTTAATAATTGTGAGTTTGCTGTCATTTTACTGGATATGTTTTTTATCTTCTTTTTCTTAGGTAACTCCCTTTAACATTTCATACAATA
>JAPYXV010002516.1:0-13057 GCA_028533065.1 Trachops cirrhosus
CACTCTCCTTTTGAGAGAGTGGCTGAAGCACTCAGAGGAGCTCTCCCCTTGAGAGAGTGGCCCTGCCGTCCCTTTTTCTCCACAGTATCACTGTAACCTGTGCATTTGTTTTCATCTTCATTCTCAACAGGCAGACTCTGCAAGCCAGAGTATGCCACAACTACACAGCAGAAAGAAAGAAGGATCTCCTATCCTTTGTAACAGCATGGATGGATCTGGAGAGCATTATGCTAAGTGAAACAATCCAGGCAGTGAAAGACAAATACCATATGATCTCACCTGTAAGTGGAACCTCATTAACAAAATGAACAAGCAAGCAAAATACAACCAGAGAAATTGAAACTAGGAACAAACTGACAGTAACTGGATGGGAGGTAGGACGGGATAATGGAGGGGAAAGGGGGAATATTTTTCAGGAGCAGTTATAAAGGACGCAGGGACAAAATCAAAGGGGTGGGATCAGGGGTGGGAGGTGGTGGTGGCTGGGTGGGGGAGCGAAATGGAGACAACTGTACTTGAACAACAATAAAAAAGTGAAAAAAGAAAATATATGAGTTATAAGCCACTAAATTAAACAACTTGGCTGAAATGGATAAATTCCTAGAAACATACAGTCTTCCAAAACTAAATGAGAACAAATCAGAAAACCTGAATAGACCAATACAACTAATGAAATTAAAACTGTAATCAAGAAACTCCCAGAAAACAAAAGTGTTGGACTGGATGGCTCAACAAAATGATAGGAAATCGAATCTAGCAATATTTTAAAAGGATTATACACCATGATCAAGTGGGATTTATTTTGAGAATGCAAAGTTGGTACAATATGTGCAAATCAATAAACATGATACATCACATAAACAACATGAAAGGTACAATCAAAAGATCATATCAATAGGTGCAGAAAAAACATTTGAAAACATCCAACACCAATTTATGATTAAAAATTCCTAGCAAAGTGGGAATAAAAGCATCATACATCAACAAATAAAGGCCACATATGACAAACCCAAAGCCAACATCATATTCAATGGGAAAAATCAAAAACTGTTTCCTTTAAGATCAGGAACAAGACAGGGATGTCCATTATTACCATTTTTACTCAACAGAGCAGTGGAAGTTCTAGCTACAGCGATGAACAAGAAGAAATAAACAGCATACAACCTGGAAAGGAGGAAGTAAAACTGTCATTGTTGTAGATAACATGATAGTGTATATAGAAAACCCTAAAGACTCAACCAAAAAAAAAAACCCTATTAGATCTAATAAGTGAATTTGACAAAGTAGCAGGATGCCAAATTAACATTCAGAAATTGGTGGCATTTTTATACACCAATAATAAAATATCAGAGAAATTGCCCTGGCAGGGTAGTTCAGTTGGTTGGAGCACCTTCCCATATGCAATAGGTAGTGCATTTGATTCCCAGTGAAGGCAGACCTACATTGTGGGTTTGAGCCCAAATCAGGGCTACTATGGGTAGCAATCAATGGGTGTTTCTCTCTAGATCAATGCCCCAGTCTTTCGCTAAAATAAATTTTAAAAAACATATCCTTGGATGAGAATTTTTTGAAAGATAGAAATTAAGAAAACAATCCCATTTACTATTGCAACAGAAAAAATATGTGGTACTACCCAGAAATAACCAAATTTAACCAAGGAGGTAAAAGACCTGTATTCAAAAAATTATAAAATACTGAGCAAAGAAACTGTGGAAGATACAAATAAGTGGAAACATATGTCATGTTCATGAACATAGGAAAAGTTAACATTATTAAAAAGTCCATACTACCAAAAGCAATCTACAGATTCAACACAATTCCCATCCAGATACCAATGATGCATTTTATGGAACTAGAACAAATATTCCAAAAATATCTATGAAATCACAAAAGACCCCTAAAATTTACAGTAATCTTGAGAAAGCACAAATATGGAGGAGTCAGGCTACCTGACATCAAACTCTACTAGAAAGCCATAGTAATCAAAACAGGATAGTACTGTCATAAAAACAGACATATAGATCAATGGAACAGAATAGAGAGCCCAGAAATGAACCCATGCCTTTATAGTCAATTAATATTTGACAAAGTAGGCAAGAACTTACAACAAGAATGTACAGTGGAGTAAAGACAATCATTTCAATAAATGGTGTTGGGCAAACTGGACAAGTACTGGCAAAAAGAATTAAACTAGACCACCAACTTACACCATAAACAAGAATAAACTCAAAATGGATTTAAGACTTAAAAGTAAGCCAAAAAATAGAAAAATCCTAGAAGAAAATACAGGCAATAAAGTTTCAGACATCTCACATAGCAGGATTTTTGCCATTGTATCTCTTCAAGCAAGGGATACAAAATGAAAAAATAAACAAATGGGGCTACATCAAAGTAAAAAGTTTTTGCACAGCAAAAGAAACCATCAACAAAATTAAAAGGAAACCCATGGAATGGGAGAACACATTTGCCAGTGATACATTGGATAAGGGGTTAATTTCTAAAACATGTAAATAGCTTATACAACTTCATACAAAGAAGACAAACAATCCAATTTTAAAAAAGGGGGTGAAGGACATGAATAGACACTTCTCCAAAGAGAACATACAGATAGACAATAGATATATGAAAAAAATGTTCACCATCACTAATAATCTGAGAGATGCAAATTAAATCCACAACGATATGTTACCTCACAACTGTCAGAATGGTATCATCAATAAATCCACAAACAAGGGTCGGTGAGGATGTAGAGAAAATGGAACCCTCGTGCACTGCAAGTGGAAATGCAAACTGCTACAGCCACTAAGGAAAATAGCATGGAGTTTACTTAAAAAAATGGACCACAATTTTTTGACCCACTCACTTACTGATAGGTTGCTTCCAACACCTGGCTAATGTACAGTGTGATGCTCTGAACATTGGGGTGCATAGGTTCTTTTGAATTGTTGTTTCAGGATTCTTAGGGTATAATCCCAGCAGTGGAAAGGCCAGGTCAATAAGAAGTTCCATTTTTAGTTTTCTGAAGAAACTCATTAAAATAAAATAACTTACTAAAACTTAAAAAAAAAGGTTAACAAAAAAAAAATGGAACTGCCTTATGATCCAGTGACCCTGTTTCTGGGAATATAATAGAAAAAAACCTGAAACACTAATAAAGAATATATGCACCCTTTTGCTTATTGTATAGTTAGTTACAATAGCCAATATCTGGAATCAGCCCAAGTGGCCAGTAGTAGATGAGTGGATTAACTTTGATGGTGTGGATGTCCTGTCGAAGTCAAGGTCCTTCCTTATAGAGTTAAACACCCTTGACTCAGGAGTCAGGGAGCTGAAAGGTGGATCCTGCAATAGATGGATCAGTTGCAGGCCCAGATGCTGTGTCATGCCAGTGATGTGAGCTAGCAAATAAACAACAATGTGCATTTTTTGTGAGCTACAAAATGTAATGGGAATCAGCCCTGGCCCAGTAGCTTGGTTAAAACTGCATCCTGATGCACCAGGGTTGTGAGTTTGATCCCTAATCAGGGTATATGTGGGAGGCAACCAATGAATGCATGGATGGGTGGAATGATATGTCAATCTCCCTCTATTCCTCTAAAGTTAATAAATAAAAAACTTTTTAAAAATAATAAAATAACAAGCTATGGTACATTTACAAAATGGAATACTATTTGGCCATCTAAAAGAAGGAAATCTTATCTTTTGTGACAGCATGGATGGACCTGGAGAGCATTATGCTAAGTGAAATAAGCCAGTGAGAGAAAGACAAGTACCATATAATCTCTCTTATATGTGGAATCTAATGAACAAAATAAACTGATGAACAAAGTAGAAAGAAACAGAAATAAGCATGGATACATGGAGCAGACTGACAGCTGTTACAGCTGACTGGATGAAAGAAGGTAAAGGGATTAAGCAAATATATATATATGTATGTATACATATATGTGCATATATACATATACATACATATGTATGTGTGTATATATACACACACACATATATATACATACACATACATATATATAAAATTTCTGGTGCTAGTCTGTTTTGATTTACAATGACTTGCTTGATTTTTTTGGTATTGAGTTTTGAGAGTTTGTTTTTTTAAAACAAATCTTGTATATTAACCCCTTAACAGATGTACTAGGTCTGTCCAGAAAGTATCCACCCATGTAATATGAAAAATAGAGACATTTACTGAAGAAGTTACACAATACAAGAAACATTGTATATAGGACAATGATACCTCAGTCCCCTTCAAAGTAGGCACTTTGGGACCTCACACAGTTCTCCCAGCATCTCCTCTACTGTTCAAACCACTCTGCAAAATCCTTTATTGGAATCACCATCAGCTGTCCCCATTGTATTTTCCTGAATCTTAATGATGGTCTGAAATCTCTTCCCTTTCAATGGTGATTTAATTTGGAAAAGCCAGAAGTCACAGGGTGCTAAATCTGGTTCATTGATAGGTTTTCAATCGTCATTAGCAACTGCAGCACAATGTTCCTTCTGCTCTGGTATCAGAAGCCACAGAATGAATTTTTGCCACATTTCATGCCAAGGTCCTGCATCAAAGTCTTAGACACAGTAGTTTTGGGATTCCCCAGAATAGATTCAACATTTCTCATTGTCAGTCATTCATCTTTGATGATTGCAGCCCGTACATGTTCAACATTCTCAGGTGTTCTGCTTGTTATAGGCCTTCCAGAATGTGGATCACTTTCAGCATATTCTTGACCATCTTTGAAACATTTGTGTCACACATTTATTTGTGCTGAATTAATTTCAATGTCCCCAAAACCTTCTGAATCATCTGAATAATTTCCACAAAGGAGTATTCAAGCTTAATGCAAAATTTCATGCAGATTCGTTGCTCTACTCACTCAGTCATTTTGAATGTGATGTCCACACAGTACACATGCTCACTCGATGGCATCAATCACCCCCACTGACTAGTACAGTGAAGTCATCATTGTTCATGCACATGAGCATTCCCGTGCACTCTTCCTGGTTGCCAGGTTACATCAATGTTGCACAAACCATTCTCATTATATTGACAATGGATGGACTTTTTCCAGACAGACCTTGTGTGTGTGTGTGTGTGTGTGTGTGTGTGTATTTACACCAGCAGATAATAATAAGCACCAGAAGATTATGAACAGTGGTCAATTTCAATCACCTACCAAGTGATGATGAATATTTTCCTGGATACTCAAGGGCAAATGTATTCTATGTAATTTCACTTTCTCTGTTTTTTTCACAGCCTTGTTTCAGATGTGAAATAGAAATTATCATTATTGCCTTAAAAACGTTATTCACTTTAGTTGAGAGTGTTCTTTAGAGGATACTAATCATTTGTGATTGATAAGCTGTTTTGACATTGTTGATCACAAGAAGCCCATTGATCTATGTGGTAGCTCCATGGCTGATATCAAGCCCAAAAGGACTCTGGGAAGCACAATGGGCAAACAAGTACCTTTCAGTACCTCAGTGTTAAAAGCCCTAGGCATTTTTGCTCAGTGGATTGAGCACTGGCCTGTGAAACAAAAGGTCATCAGTTCAATCCCCAGTCAGGGCACATGCTTGGGGTGTGGGCCAGGTCCCCAGTTGGGGGTATGTAAGAGGTAATCAATGTTTGTCTCAAACATCGATGTTTCCCTCCCTCTCTTTTCCTCTCTCTAAAAATAAATAAAATATTTAAAAAAATAAAATCTGTTGGACATTTTCTTATCCCATGCCAATTTGTCACCAGCATGCCAATGCCCTCTATCTGCTAGTATTTCATGTCATAAACATGAGTTTTTTTAAAAAAGTTTTGCTTTAACTGTGATGACAACTATAACAAATTATTATAGAAAAAACTTGTCAGAAATCCATCAAGATTAAGCTTAGGCTCACTTTGAAAAAATTTGAAGATGCAGCAATGAGTCAAAGTGCTTCTTTCATGAAAAAGTTTAAAATATAAACATGATATTCAAAGCAGGACTAATAACAGTTCTGAGGTAACTTTGGGCTTCAAAGACCTCCTTTTGTTTTTGTGCTATCCATAGACCAGTCTGCTTTGATAAAGTGGGAAGGACTTCACTGTGGGAATCCTTGGTGAGTTTTCATTCATTTTGAATAATTAAATCATTTTATCTGGAGCTAACACAGCTAGATAAAAATTACAGTAGTATACAATGAAGTAGCATGACTTTCTGGAAACCCAGATTGCTAATATCCTATCACACAGGTTTTTACTTTCTATGTGATTTAATTATATAATATTCATTTGATTCAATACTGGGACTATCTCAGGAGCTTTAAGGAAACTCATACTGAGGAAAGAGAAAAAATATTATTCTTTAGGAAGGACACTAGACTGAATATGTTCAAAGAAGATTCCGTAAAAGCAAAGTGTTGACTTAGAAACAGATCTCTATTAAAGAAAATGGTCCTGTTTTTGTTTCTTTCTTTGCCCTTGTCATTGTGCATCCAGTGTGTATATCAGAGCTAAAAACAATCTTGCTAGCTTCACTCCAGTAGATTGGACCAGGAATTAGTAGGGTACCTAAAGAAAATCATTTTGGACGGGGTGGGGAGGATACAGTTAATTATGAGCTCTTTTTGGTAGTGCACATTAAATGTTGGCAAAACCATGCCCTGGCTGGTGTAGCTCAGAGGATTGAACATGGCTGTGAATGAAAGGGCCGCTGGTTCAATTCCCAGTCACAGCACATGCCTAGGTTGCAGGCTGGGTCCCTAGTGGGGGCCACATGAGAGGCAACCACACATTGATGTTTCTCTCCTCTTTTTCTCCCTCCTTTCTCTTTTATTTATCTAAAAATAAATAAATAAATAAATATTGGCAAACCAACCCAAACTGATCCTCTATTTTGAGAAGTACAAATGTTAGGTAAAAAAGAGAATGCAAATCATTTGGCCTCAGGACATTACCCTGATTAACATTCAGCTATATTCTTATTTTCTAAGTCATGTGAATAAGAACTACAAGGACAGCAACAACTACTAGTACTATTACTATTATTGCTGCTGCTGCTGAGAATCTATCATGGTTCAGGTACTGGGAAAAACACTTTACATGCATTATCTTTGTTTAATCCTCATTCATCTCTATGAGGTGGATTTATCTACAATATATAATTAAAGACTCTTGGACACTAAAAGCTTCAGTGACTTGCCCAAGGTCACACTATTTGAAAGTGGCAGAGCCAGAATTCAAATCAAGGCAACTATTGAAACCTTAGAAACATCAGTTACCAGAGTGATTCTGAAACTAATGAGTGACCTTGCTAACTTATTTTCTCATGGATCCTTTCAATAAACCTTTATCCCTGAGAGTAATCTGAGTCTGTCTTTTTCATGAAACTTTAAAGATCTTAATACCATCATTTACCACTATTGTGTTTAGTCATGTTCTATTTTAAAACAGAATAAAAACCTCTCCAGTGTGAATCAATGTGAATTAGTAAAAAATGAATACATATTAGATACCTGCTTAATTCAAGACATTTTTCTAGGGTATGTAGAGCATAATATACAAACAAGCATCATATTTGTTCTCTGGCTTCATGGAGTTTACAATCCTGGTAAAGTGTGCAATGTATATTGTTTATAAGAAGAGAAAACTCACAATATAAGATGTTTTGATAACAATGCTAATAGTTCAAATCTAATAAGCAATTTTGTGTTGAATAGTAATTGTAGTACTTACTGTCTTTTATCATATTTAATTTTTACATGAACACAAGATAAGTACTATTGTTATCTCATATTTACAGATGAAGAAACTGTGGGTCAACAGCTTCCTAGCTAGTAAGCAACAAAACCAGACCTAAAATCCAGCCTGTGTAACTTCAGAGTACATTCATGAATCTTTGCAAGACTCATATTCTTTGGCTACTGGCCTCATTTTCTTTAACCTACACCAGTTCACTGTTCTTTTTTTATTTTTTTAAATATTTTATTTATTTATTTTAGAGAGATGGGGAAGGGAGGGAGAAAGAGAGGGAGTGAAACATCAATGTATGGTTGCCTCTAGCACACCCCATACGGGGGATATGGCCTGCAACTCAGGCATGTGCCCTGACTGGGAATCAAACCAGCAATGCTTTGGTTCACAGGCCCGCACTCAATCCACTGAGCTACACCAGCCAGGGCCCACTATTCTTTAATAAGAAGCAAAAATAATGTTAAAATTTTTAGGTCAAATATCATTAATTCTTTATTGTTATAATGCATGGACAATTGTCATCCTGAATACAAAAAGGTAGAGAAGCAGTGAAGTAGCTCACATTAACCTAAACAGTTCTATCACAATAATTCAAGTTTCACTAATTTCTCTCAACTTGTTAGGGGCCAACGGGAAAAATGCCATCCACATATCTGAGAGCTAAAAAAGTGGTTGGATGACTCTGTGATTACATTTAAATTTCTTTATCAGTGGAGTTTTACATGCTTTCAGTGTGGCATCAGATGAACATAGTTATTTAGCATTAGTGGTTCAGAAAAGCTTTCTCTACCAATTCACCAGGGCTAATAGATAGATATACTATATAACTTCCTGGAGTAATACTTGTAAAAGTGTAAATGTGAAATGCTCTGTTTTCACTGTGATTTGCTGGAAGATTAGTATAAGCAGTAAATAAGCGAGGTCTGCAAATAAGTGATAAAGTTCCAAGAAGGATTTTCACATAGACAATCATAGATGAAGTACAAGCATTTATTCTTTTGAACTGTGATGGATCTAATAGCCTGTAGCCTATGTGATCAGAATTTCTACCAAGTCAATACTCAGTCCTCATTCTTAGGGGTGTTTAACTCAGACTATTTATATTTTGGCCTAGTTCATTAAACATATAATTTATTGGTTATTAAAATGCCCTGAAGTATTTTTCCATTACAGGAAAACATAAAAAGTGATTTATGCAGCTTGTGTGTAAATTGATACATGTCATAAAGACAAGAGTTGTAATTTGTTTCCAAATAGCATTTCTTTACTATCAGAACTGGTTACAGCTTTCAAAGGCTAATAACAGTGAAAACTTGGTTAAATCTGTCAGTTGTATGGGTTTGGATGCAAAAAGCTCCTTTCATAAAATCCATGACTATAGACAGTGTGTACTACTCTTTTAGCCTTTGGTCACAGTGTGCACCAGTGCAGGTTGACACATAAAAGTGGACAAATTAAGAAAGAGAAAGCTTCCTGGCCCACATGAGGTTACCTATTTCATGCTTAATTTTCACAACAGTCATTCCTAGCTGCAGGGTAGACAAGACTAAAGACAAATGGTGAATCTAAGGAAGGACAAAATGAAATGAAAATGGAGAACAAAGATGATAGGATATTTGCAAGGGACATATCTTTGATGTTCTCTCTATTGATCATAAACCAAAATCCAAGCCCAGAAGTTATGGCTTTGGATCACCAAACCTCATCTTCATGTAGAGTAGCTGTCTACACTATTCCTCTCTAAACACCAATATTTGCTTTTTGTAAACATAATATTTATCAACTTTAAAATAGATAATTATCATTTCAAGAAAAGGTCAAGTATGGATGAAAATCCCTTGCAGTACTGATGACTTTTTCAATCATATTTCCTTTTTGAATACATATAGCTTTGTTCTCTCTGGAATGTCCTTTGTTTTCTTTCAGCTGCTCCCTTGCTTGCAATTCTAGAGCTGTGTGTGCATGATTCTAAGAAACATAGGGGCTTGTCATAGCACCGTGATTAAATTCAGTAAATAATCATTTGTTGGGTTTTAACTATTTTATCATTAAATTTGCCATATATTTTGGTGTTTTTTTACTACAAGTAATATTTTGTAGGGGAATTTTAATATCACTTAGACTCCATTTTTATAAATAAACACCAGCAATATTTTTAAGAACTGCAAATTCTGCTACTTCACCTTCCACAGCCATAAACTCATTCACCCTATCCATCCTAATGGAACTGGATTAATGAAGCTCTCAAAAGTGCAACATTTGGTGAAAATTGCGGAAGTACCTGAAGCACTGGTTATTTGCAGATTCACTAGCAAATAATGATGTGATTTTGGCTGCTGACTAGTATGTATGTAATAGCCTACTGTAGTGTCTCCAAGGTGCACTGAATTTCACTTTCTGTCATCACACTAATGAAGAGGAGCAATGAAACAGATAATGGAAAGCAGCAGGTTACTCGCTGATCTCCTCATTAACCTGGGGAGTAGAGAGAAACGTATGTAGGAGCTGCCACAGGAAAGTGGTACAGCTTATATTTTTCTTCCAAGGGTAACCATAAAAAATTCAAATGCAAATAATTTGTCTTTGAAAACTGCCCACCTTGCCCATTTTCTTTTTTTTCAGGAACTAGTATCCCTACTTTTATCTTTTTGCTGCCAAGGACCCCCACAGAGCTATTTTTAATGTTCTCTCCAAGTGTCTATGCTCTGCATGTTTCCTTACTCTAATACCCATCCCAAATAAAAGCATGCCTGCTCTGTGTTTCATTTTATCACACATGCTTTCCAAGGTGACATAGCACACATGTTGCCATTCTGATTCCCAGCATGCCCACAGAAGACCACATTAATCATGTATTCCACTTTTTTGTTACTAAAGCCAGAGTCAGTTTCATAGCCTTTTTCAACCATCCCAGCAAACATTATCACATCAATGAAATAAAAAATAAGATGACATAATGTAACTAAAAATATAGTTTCATAGTTTAATAAATGGTATTACATGTGTTAATAGTGAAACACTAGATATCTTTCCAATGAAGTCAGAAGGATAATACAAGTTTTTTTATTATCACTGCTGTTTGCAGCATTGGAAGGGAGATCATAAAACTACAGTATTCAAAAGTATTTATGTAGTTCAACTGGAGCATAACAATGTTGACTGATTTTATAATTTACTGTGTTAAAATAAACATGTTAAAATAGATAGGTAATCACCGACACTTTAAAAAAATCAGTCAGTCCAAATGATTACCAGACCTAAAGGAAATAGAAAAAAGACAAACATAAAATACATAAGATAATTTAAGTATATGCAAATATTGAGTAATTACTACAAATATAAATGAGCTAAACTCTCCAGCTAAAAGACAAAGACTGTTCTACTAGACTTTTAAAAATCCAATTATATACTTTACAAGAGTATATAAAAACATTAAAGTTAAATAATAAAAACATTATATTATGCAACATAACCCAAAGTAAGTGGCTATAGATACTTTAGTACCAGAAAAATAGACATTGACAATTAAAAAATAAAACATTAAAAAGTCCTGTACTAAAGATAAGGAGGGTCATTACATAATAACAGATACCTAATTATCAAAATGATAAAGCAATACTAAACTTGTTTTGATCAATTGATATAGCCTCCAAAACATAAAATAATGACAGAAGTACAGAGAGATGTTGAAAAATAAATCATCATCATAATATATTAAATTATAGCTGTTCTGTAATTGATAATTAGGGTAGATTGTAAAAATAAATAGTAGTATAAAAGATATGAACTATCAAATTTGAAAAAAATTGTCATCATACAGACCATATTCTTTGGCTCTCAAAATTACATATTTTATAAAGGTCATGTGCCACTTAACTTTTCTAGATTTATTGAGGTATAGTATACAAATATAAACTATATAATTTAAGTTATACAGTGGGATGATTTGATATATGTATGTATACATTGTGAAAGAATTACCCCAGTCAAGTTGATTAATGCATTTATCCCCTTATGGTTTGTTTTATTTTGCTTTTTGTTTGTTTTGATATGGTGATCATACTTAAGATCTACTCTTTTAGGAAATTTCAAGTATAAAATACAGTATTATTAACTATAGTCACCATGCCATACATTAGATTCCCAGATCTTATAATTGAAAATTTGTTCTCTTTGACCAACTTGTCCCTCATAAACACTGTTCTTTTCTCTGGTCTTTTGAGTTTAACATTTTAAAATTCCTCATACCTATTAGGATGGCTATTATCAAAAAGACAAGAGATAAAAAGTGTTGGTGACAGTGGGGAGAAAAAGAAACACTTATGCACTGTTAGTAGCAATGTAAATTGGTACAACCATTATAAAAAAGAGTATGGAGCTTGTTCAAGAAATTAAAAATACAATTACCACATGATCTAACAATCCCATCATTGATCACTGAGTATATATACCAAGGAAATGAAATCATGTATATTTTTATACAAGAAAAATTCATTATTGAACATTAAAAACAAACAAATGAAATACCTAGTAGGTCATACATCAAAGAAAACTTCATAATAAAAATGTGTGAATATTTAGAAATAAATGATCACAAAAACGTTATACATCTAAACACAAGGATGTACTTAAAATGTTATTTTGAAGAAACTTTAAGGCATTAAATTGGTATAATATGAAAGAAGAAAACTTTAAATAATGATTAGATCATCAATTTCAATGACTCAAAAAAAATACCAAAGTAAATCAAAAGAAAGTAGAAGGAAAAAATAGTAATATTTAATTAAATAGAAAGTAAACATAAAATAAAAGATTATCAGAGGTGTACATTGGCTCTTCGATTTTTTCAATGATGAACATCTAATGAAATTAACAAAAGAAAAAAGAAAGGACACACTGTGTACCATAATAAGAGTGTGAGGGCCCTGGCTGGTGTGGCTCAGTGGATTGACTGCTGGCCTGTGAACCAAAGGGTTGCCTGTTCAATTCCCAGTCAGGGCACGTGCCTGGGTTGAGGGCCAGGTCCCCAGTGGGGGTGCTTAAGAGGCAAAGATACATTGATGTCTCTCACCCTCACTTTCTCCCTCCCTTCCTCTCTCTCTAAGAATAAATAAATAAAATCATTTAAAAAAGAAAACCAACTTACACCATACAAAAAAATAAATTCAAGGTGGATAAAAGACTTAAATATAAACTGTGACACCATTAAAGTCCTAGAGGAGAACATAGGCAGGAAAATCTCAGATATTGCATGCAGAAACATTTTTACTGACACGTCCCCTAGAGCAAGGGACATAAAGGAAAGAATAAACAAATGGGGTC
>JAPYXV010002517.1:0-13057 GCA_028533065.1 Trachops cirrhosus
GTCTAATTTCTCAGTCCCGTGTTGTACTTGAGGAGGAGGGCTTTTACACGATGGCCCCGCTGCTGTTGGTTAAACGCTGCCATCTCGTTTACACGGGGGCAGGACCGTGTCTGCATCACTTACCGTGTCATTCTCAGCTCGTGGGCTGTCTGTGAGCACTCGCCGAATGAACCCAAGGATTCAGTTCAATGAATCAGTGGCCAGGTCCATCTTGAAGAAGAGTAAATTAATTTGGACCTTGATTGCTTTTCTCAGATTTTTAGTCCACGAGTGGGAATTAGCAATGGGCTTCAAGATGAACAAGGTTGAAATAGTTTGTGGGTAATTGATGCAGGATTTTAAAAATGTCCGGGAGGTAGGTCTACATTCTCCGTGTACATCTCTTGGATGAGAGCAGGGAATACTACGTACGATAGTATTTATTAATAAAGAAAATACAACACCGAGGATGGTTTGGGGTATGTTCACTCATCCTCAGATTACGCTGACACTCCTGGTGGGAAGTATTTGCCCACTGAGTTCCCACTGGGTTCTCCCGTGTGGGCTGAGGACAGAGTCTCGCTTGGTACTCGGGTGGTCTTTCATCTCACTTTACCCCCCGTCCGTCCCCCTTTTAACGAAGTGAGAATGCATCTCCAGCTCGGACCTTTCAGCAGCAAAGTCTAGAATAGCATCTAATAGCATTTTTATGTTTACATTATGATATAGTCAAGGTGTTTATCTATTTAAGGCAAATAATACTTGGTGTTTTATGTTTATGGTTTTCCCATAACATTTCCGCTGAAATAAATTTGCCTACGTAAAAATGAAAGGAAAGCTGATTGGAAGAAAAGTATTCCATTCCGTTGTAACAGTCACTGCCCAGACACGGCAAAAAATTGTGTGCAAGGCACGCGAATGGATGGAAGTTGAGAAACACAGCCATAATTGTTAAGAGCATCAACGGCACTGGTTTTGAGTCCGGAACTGATACCTTGCTGGTCGGGTGTTTGTTTGCAAGTGGTTTGTCTCTTCCAAGCCTGGGTTTCCCCTGGGTAGCGATGGGGACAGAATGCACACCCCGGTTCTGTTACGGAACTATAATGAGTTAGTTTGTGCAGAGCAATTGGCTTATTACCCGGCATGTGGGAAGCACTTGAAACATGGTTGCCGTTTGCGGCTCTGATTCTGTTGTGTTTTTCCATGCGCTGCTACCCTCGCTAGAGTAGCTGCAGAGGAGCCTGAGCCGAGAAGGTCAGGCCTCCCTCGTTCCTAAAATGGTCTGGTTTCGTTGGATCGGTCCTGGGATGTCCTGGGCAGGCAACAGCTCCTGCCGGTTGGTTATCGCCAGACCGGTGGGTAGCCAGCCTGTCTTCCAAAGCGAGTCTTCCATAACATTTTCCTGGAGTGTAACTAACGACCCCATGCGAGAAGTCACCTGCTTTCGAATCTTTGGCGGACACTTCAGAAGCGGTCTGTTTTGGCGCGGTCCCTGGGAAGCTGCGTGTCAGAGCTACGGGCAGTTCATCGCGACTTCGTTTTGGTGGAGGAGGGCACCTGATTCCGCCTGCCTCAAGCATTTCGGTGCATGACAGTGTGGGAATGGCGAGATTCTCTTGGGTCTTGAGAAATTTGTGGGCAAAACCTGGGGATTCTGGCTTCAGTACTGGGTTGTCCTCAGACTTCTGTTCCCTTCTTGTCGCTGTCCTCTCCCCATCTTCCTCTCCACACCTGCCATCCTCCACGAACGAAGCCCGATCACCAGTGTTGCCACCGAACCAACCGTCGAGAGGGAATTTTGCTGTGCCAGCAGCAGGCCGCACCAGGGAGTGAGGAAGCTTGGGGGAGTGAGTAGCACCTGGGGGAGGGAGCCTGGATCCTGGACACCCACTCACGTTCATTATGGAGACAGCAGGTCGGAGGGGAGAGTCGGAGGATTGGTTAGAGGTCGGGTTCGTGTCCTCGGGGGAGAAGAATTCCCTCCCAGTGGTGTCCTACCAGTGAACTGTGTCCATTAGCATAGAAGTGTGACTGCTGTCTCAAGGACCCAGTGTGACATTGGCTTACACAAGAGACCAGTTCATTTTCTTTCCACTCCTGGGGCTGGTGTGGCCGTCTCAGCATCTGTCACCCGGGCACCTACTTTGCTGTGGTCCGCTGACAGAGCACCTTTCCTGTCCAGCCGGCTCAGAAGGGTTCACTGTCGTGTTCACATTTCTGCAAGGGGGAGAGGTAAATGGAAAGCAGTGGACAAAGCCGTTCTTTTCAAGGTCACGGTCTAGAACTTGCACATTTCACTTCCACTCACAGCCCTTTGTTTACCAAGCACTTCTGTCCCGGGCATCATGAATAAGGAATACAGAGTTTCTACCTCCAGTGCAAAAGGCCAGCCAGCATTTTTCAGGGAACATGATCTCAATTTTATGCCAATGAATATTGATCACATTTTGAGAAAAATAATAACATGTTTTCATGCTTATGTGTGAATAACTATGCTGAGTGCTGAAGTGACAGCGACAGACAGACAGGTAAATCCTCCCTCTAGGGGACTTACAGTCTATTGTAAAACAGCAATGAGCAAGCAAATGAGCAAATTAAAAAGCATGACATATCGTGGCATGTATTTGGAAGGTGACAATCTGAATATTTACATTAAAAGTAACTGGAAGGTGTATCCCTTTGACAACTGGCAGCCACGGCCCTAAGAAAGTGTCATTATAAAGCGGATCCCTGAAAAGAGAAATGCAAGGAGCAGGAACAATATGAAATAAGAAATAAACCGCAGCACATTGGAGTATTATACAGCAGTGAAAAATGAAAGAGCCACAGCTTCATGCAACAGAGTGGATGAATCTTAGTGGTGTATAGTTAAGCGATGAGACAAATCACCCAAAATGCTATACACTGGGGTATCATTTTTACAAAACTCAAATACAAGCAAAATTAAGCAACACATCATTTAGAGATGCATGCGTATGTGATAAAACTAAATACAAAACAGGCAGGAGAGTGCTACACATAAAAGGCAAAATAATGTAGACCTGAGAGGGAGAGGGAGAGAGAAAATAATGAGTATATTCAGGTAATGTTCTCGTTTTAAAGTTAGGTGGCAGATTCATGGATGCTTGTTTTGCTATGCTTCCTAAATTATCTATGTGTTAAATGTATTTTTAATATATCAAACATTGCCTACTACAATACATTTTTAAAACGTAGAGGAGAGGGCACTTAATTTAATTGCCTGCAGAATCCTGGCAGGCAGTACAGTAGGGTCCGGGGCGACCAGCGAAACACTTTCCCACCGACATGGGGCGCGACCACCCAGCCCCAGCTCACGGTTGCCAGGCAGATTTGCTGGTCTAAAGCATCCAGAACTGCTGCTTGTTTTTTGAGAAGCCCGACACCTGCCTTTTTATGAGCTGTATTCTACTTTTTGAATGTTGGCAATGATTCCAAATTTTAAAAACTCTGTGGGCCAAACAAAATCATTCGGGGGACATATTGAGCCTCTAAAATAGACCGGTTACATGGAGGTGAGCAGCGATTTCGTGTCCATTGGCAAAGAAAAAGGCTTAACTTTATTTCTGCCGTATCCCCATCCTCTCCGTAGCCCCAGAACGTGCTCTTCCCAACCTGTCCCTGGGCTCGGTTCCTTAGCATCTCTCACCTCAGCTTTCACCTTTAAGTTTGGAAGCCATGAAGGTGGTTCGAGAGCACGGCTGAGATGGGCGGGCAGCGGCTTCTACTCTGCAGGACGCCCCCCAACCCCCGCCGGCGCTCTCCGCCCAGCTGCCCCGCTATTTGCAACTCCACCCACCTCTCCCTCAGGGCCACGAGGAGCAGAGGCTAGGCTGAGCTGGCCCACTGCTGGGGGAATCTATCTATGTTGCTCCCATAGAGGAATAGATTTGCTTTTCTCTCTAGGAAAGAGAAGTTTTAACGTTAAAGCATTACGGCTGCAGACACCACCCATAATATCGTTGGCTTTTTATTCTCTCCTTAACGCAACGGTTTTCAACTGGGGGGATTTGCGTCCTCCCGGGACGTTTTTGGCAGTGTCTGGAAATGTTTTTGGTTCCCACTACTTGGGCTGGGGGAGAGATGCTGCTAGATATCCTACAATGCACAGGGCAGCCCCACCCCCAACAAAGAATTATCTGGCCCAAAATGTCAATAGTCAATAGTGCCCAGGCTGAGAAACTTTGCTGCCCCCACTGTCTCCTCACTGCACACACAAAGGAAAAAGCTAAATAAAGCCATAGGTCGGGCCTTTCCCTGTGAATTATGAAAAGTGTGTGTGTGTGTGTGTGTGTGTGTGTGTGTGTGTTTGGGCGGGGTGGGGCTGGTGATGGGTGTAACTAACATGAATTTACAAGGCAGGCTCTTTAGCTGGAGCTGGGATTTGTGGCCACTATTTTGGTTTTTATTAAAGCGTAATGCTCACAAGCAGAAGAGGAGATTTGTTATTCTAAAGACAGTTGCACACCAAAGCATGTGATTGTATAATCTGGCGTTTTCCCCACCAGGGAGCTATGGTGCATTACTCACGAGTGACAGAACCAACGAGCTTCATATCCCAAGAGGCTAGTGCATCCATTTAAAGAGAGCAAGCGTATGCAGATCCACCCCGCCCCGCCCCGCCCCCCACACGCAGGGCAGGCTGAAGGTGAGCATCTTTTCAGTCACTGCCAGGATGAGCCTGGCATTGACTCACGCCTGCCCCCACCCCCAAAAGGGAAGAGTCGCATTTAATTGTGCTCTACTAGCAGGAGGCTGGGCCTGGGATTTTACTCTAGGCTCCACATCGGGAAGTGCTACTAGGGAAGTCCTGGCCCTCTCTGTGACTCGGTTTCCTGGAAGCCCCGTGCAGAGTGGGGCCAGCAGCTTGGGCTTTGCGGTCGGTCCGGCGTTGCTTCCCATGCAGATGCAGCACTGAGGGGTGTCTCTCCTTTCGTTCTCCCGTCTGTCACCGAAAAAGTAGGGATAGTCACGCTTGTTGCATAGGGTGACCGTGAGGGGAAAAAGCGACGAGGATTGTAAAGCATTCAGCACTTGCCGGCGTGTAGCTAGGATCCAGTAAACGTTTGCTACTGGTGCACCGCCCAGGTGTCCACACAGCGGATGAAGGCAACGTGCCTTTCTTTGTCCCTCACAGCACAGCAGTGGATTGAAATGAGAGCGCGGATGGGGAAGCGTGGGGAGCGTTTCTTAATGCTGTATCGATGTGAATGGATATCAGTGTAATGAAATGAAATCTATATAAACATCAATGTGCACGGTTTTAGTGTTTACTGTGCTGATCGTGAGAAAATGGAATAATTATGACCCACCATAATTATAACTGGCTAGATGGGGAAGGACATTACAGCTGCTTTCGTTTAAACCTTTCATTTCACACACAGACTATGCACACACACACAAAAGAGAGATTCTGATGTTAGTTGCAATGGTTCCGTGAACCCCAGCCCGGCGCGCGTGCCACGCCCCATGAAGTTAGCGCAGGGTTTGGCAACC
Source organism: Trachops cirrhosus (assembly GCA_028533065.1). Lineage (NCBI taxonomy): Eukaryota > Metazoa > Chordata > Mammalia > Chiroptera > Phyllostomidae > Trachops > Trachops cirrhosus. The sequence continues at coordinate 5,494 of JAPYXV010002517.1, forward strand.
CAGGGAGAGCATGTCTGTCTTAGACAGAATGGCCCTCACACCCAGCCACAAGCCTCAGTTTCTTCACCTGTAAAATGGGCACAATTATAAACCCTGACCCCCAGGGCAGTGGTGAAGAGTGAGATCATGCAGGTCACATGCCTGGCACATGAAGAGTCTGCCGGAAACGGTAATCGTTATCGCCCTTACTAATGACAGGGAGGGAGATGACATGCGTGTGGCGCCTCTCCCAGAATCTCACTTATGTGGGGGCCCGATGCGTGTTCACTTCTGTGCTGCTAATGAGAGGACCTTCGTATTCTTTTTTGAAAAAGATTTTATTTATTTACTTTCTAGAGAGAGGGGAAGGCAAGGAGAAAGAGAGGGAGAGACATCAATGTGTGAGAGATACATGGATCGGCTGCCTCTCGCATGCCCCGCACTGGGGACTCAGCCCACAACCCAGGCATGTGCCCCGAGTGGGAATCAAACCAGCGACCTTTCAGTTTGCAGGCTGGCACTCAATCCACGGAGCCACCGCAGCCAGAGCAGAGTACCTTCGAGTTGTGAGAAGCATGGGAGGGGGCTCTAGGTCCTCCTGAGGATGCCTGGTACCTGCACATTCCGGGGGGGTCCTGGACAGGCCGGGGGCTCCCTTTGTAGATCCAGAAACACAGAAGGATGTCCAGCTGACCTGGAATCCTCATAGTGGTAGAATTTCATAGGCCGAATGAGCTGATGCTCATTTTATTTTGGATTTTGAGGACTGGGGAGCATTTTGGGTGAGCAGCATGGCTCAGACCACGTGTTTCAAGGGCCCGAGAAAGGCGGGCTTGTGAAAACACCAGTCACAAGCCCCTCCTTAGCACATCTGGTGGAGCCCTAGACGCTGCATTTCTAACAAGGGCCCAGGGGAGGCGCGGGTCCTGGCCTAGCAGCCACACTTCAGAATCGCTGTCCTGGAGTAGCATTTCGCAACCTCAGAACTGTGGCTACTTGGGGATGGATGATTCCCCATTGCACCATAGGGTGCTTCGTAGCATCTCCGGCTTCTGCTCAGTAGCAGTTGTACCAGCCAAAAATGTCCCCAGACCTTGCCTAATGTCCTCGGGGAGGGGGTGAAACCTCCCCTGAGTGAGAGGCCCTAAAATCCAATCACAGTCATCCCTGTGATAATAGTGGAATGGTCGCAGTCATATTGTTACACTTCTGCAGGCCTTGGCTTCTTCATCCGTGTAATGGGTACAAGACTGTGAACCTCATACGGTCCAAGTAAGGATTAACAGACAATCCAGGTAGATCATTTAGCACAGTGCCTGGGATGGACGAAGCAGTTAATATACGTTATTGCTTTTAAGTCCTCCATATCTTATCTGCTAAATGGAATGTTTTTAGCCCATCAAAAAATTATCATCAGCTTGTGTGCTGGCTGCAGTGGAGAGTTAGAAGACTCTCACCCAGGGCCAAGCAAGTGCCAGAGAAACATCAACCAGTACGGCCATTTGGGCAAAGGACCCCAAGGTAACGAGGGCCCCTCCAGGGTTCTGAACTAACGCCCGCTGTGGTCTGGGCGAGCGGCGCCCAGTCCTGCACTCGGAAGTGACTGGCTACAAATCCTAGTCCAGCTCAACGAGCCCACCTCGTATTTGTTCAGTTAATCTCTTCCGCTGAGCAAAAGAGGGGCCAGAAGAATCTCTTCCCACTCGTTATCATTTAAAACAGTGATCTCATCACTCACGTTTCCTTTTCCAACTTCACTCTAGTGGAGTGAACTTTACAGCCCGGAACTCCGCTGCATTTAAGACTTCCCAAACAGCTGCTGTGGAGGGCGGTACGAGCTGGCCGCACCGGGGATCGCCGATTTTTCCTTGGCTGTCAGCTCCTGAAATTACCCAGCAAACCCAAAATGAATTTCCACTAATCTGACAGTTTTGCCTCTCCTGACATGATGTACTGTATATTCAGTGGTCAGCGGGGACTCTTTAATTGCAGTTAAGCCTGAGATGTTCATTGTGGCATTTAAAATAGAGCCGTGTGCAATGTGGTTAAACTTCCTGGCTTTCCAGGCCCAGATGGGTGGGTGGAACTCAATGTTTTTTGGAAACTTTCTACCTGAATCAAGTTTGACTGGCTGGCAGCTTTAATTCATTCGCTTTGAAGATTTATAAATATTAGAATTGAAATTAAAATCAAATTCCCCTACAAAGGAGAAGGGGCAGAAATATCAGGCAAAATGGATGTCAGGTTACAGATGGATCAAAAACTCAAGAAGGGAAAAATACAGTGATATAGCGCATTGTACAGTATGAGTTCACGCCATAGGCTGGGGAGTTTTCATATACTACCTCCTTTTGCCCTCAGAGATTTCCAAAGAGGCAGGGACATCTTTTTGCCCCCATTTTACAGATGTGGAAACTGAGGCTTAGAGAAGCACAGTGACTTCCCCAAATCTGTGGGTACGTAGGCAGAACTGGGATTTTAGCCCAGGTCTGTCTGTAACAGTCTATATTCTTTAGCACTATACTTAAATTCCCCAAAGGTGGTAGGTATTGTTGCATTTAAACTGCCTATTTTACAGGTGGGTAAACTGAGTTTCAGACATTTTGATATGATTGCACGGAATCACTACCCCAGACTCAGAAAATCAGTCTAGGGTTATTCATTAGCCTCACTAATAATAATGTGGTGTTTCGCAGCATATAAAGCGACATCACATCCATGATATCTTACTTAATTTTGGTTTCAAACAATTTTGTTGAATGAACTGATAACTCGAAAAGAAAAGAATTTCAGTCACTGACATTTTTTTAGAGTGGAATCGGATGATATGTATCTGCAGTGTAGCCATGCAAATGGTACTGGGAGGGGCGTATGAACACATGAAAAGTAAAAGCTTAAATGGACAATATCAGCAAATACTATTAACCTTCTCACGTGTGCCAGGCTTTATTCCAGGTGCTGGAAGGACGGCAGTGAGTAAAACCAGTGTGAACGTCCCTGCTCTAAGGGACCTTGCATTCCAGAGGGCAGAGGCACACGACTAACCAGATAAGTAGCCCTATGAGCGAAATGTATAGCATGTCAGGCGTTACGTGGGGAGCAGTGAAATAAAGCTGGGAAGAGGAAAAGGGAGTACTGGGGAAAAAGATCAAATTTGTAAGTAGAGAAGGTAACACTTGACAAAGATGTAAAAGATACGAGGAGCAAGCTTCTGTACTATCTAGGGAACAGCATTCTGGGCAGAGGGAACAGCAAATGTGAAGCCTCTGAGCAGTAGACCCACAGTGCGTGGTTCTTAGAACAGTAAGGAGGTCACATGGAAGAGAAGTTTGACTATTTTTTTGTTATTGTTCTCAGAGTACATTTTTAAAAATGGAAGTATAGCCCTCGTAGGGTGGCTCAGTTGGTTGGAGCATCGTCCAGAACACCAAAGGGTTGTGGGTTCAAACACTGGTCAGGGCACATACCTAGGTTACCGGTTCAATCCCTGGTCGGGGCAAGTATAGAAGGTCAGCAATTGATGTTTCTCTCTCTCTCTCTCTCAAATCAATGATAAAAGTATCTTTGGCAATGATAAAAGTATCTTTGGGTGAGGATTCAAAAGAGGAAGTATATTTATATTCAATTAATTATATATATTAAAGCATACAGTTTGATAAGTTTTGATGTGTGTATACACATGAAACCACCATTACAACGAGGATAATTGCATCATCCCCAGAAATGTCCCTGGGCCTCTTTGCACTCTCTCCTGTCTTCCCCGTTGTCCCCTCGCCCTCGTCCCCATGCAGCCACTGCTCTGCTTCTTGTCACTCTAGCTCCATTTGCATTTTATAGAATTTTATATGTATGGAATCACGCAATACACATTCTTTCTTTTTGGGTCTGGCTTCTTTCACTCATCGTGATAACTTTGAGATTCATTCATGTTGCGTTGTGTATCAATAATTCATTTCTTTTCATTGCCAAGTCGTCTTTGAATGTATGGATCTCCCATAATTTATTTGTGCAATCATCTGTTTGGATGGTGTCCAGTTTGGGGGGGACTCCAGACAAAGCTCGGTGAGCGTGCACACCCAGGTCTTTGCGCGGACAGACGCCTTCCTCTCTCCACCCAGCCATGGAACGGCTGGATCGTGTGGTCGATGGAGGTCGGGCTGCGTAAGAAACCGCCAGACTGGTTTCCCAAGCGCCTCCACCACCTCACTTCCCATCAGCCATGTGGGAGAGTTCTAACTGTTCCGCACCACCCTCAACAACACTGGGTTAGACCAGCTTTGTAATTTTAGGTGCTTCAATAGTTCTCTGGTGACACTTTGCTGACATTTCAATTCGTGTTTCCCTGAGGACTACCAATGCTGACAATTTCTCATGCGCTTCCTTGCCATTCTTCCACATGGTTTCTTTGGTGACGTATCTGCTCACATCTTTTGCCCATTTTTTTTTTGGTATTCTTTTGTGTGTTTTCTGATTATTGAGTGCGGAGTGTTCTTTACGTATCCGGATACAAGTCTTTTATCAGATGCATGAGTTGTAGGTATCTTCTCCCTACAAAGCCTTGCCTTTTCTTTCTTCCATCGGCATCTTGCTTAATTTTTATCAAGAACAATTTATCATTTTTCCCCCTTTTATGGACTGTGCTTTTGGTGTTGTATCTAAGAAATCTTTGCCTTCGATTATTTAAAAAATTGTTTTTTCTCATCAAGGGAGAGAAAATGTCCAGTTCATTTAAGTATCTCAATATTTGCTTATGCAACCAACTTATTTATCAATAAGTGACCATTTGTAATGATTTGTTGATTAAGGAATAAAAACACCACTTCCACAGTCCTTAACCTCCTTCCAAGACCACCTTTGTGTTCTACGTGCATCTCCAGGGTGGACGCCAACGCGGACAGGGTGGCCGTGGTGAGGGGGGAAGGGCGTGAGAGGCCCTGGCGATGGGAGATCTGGATTTTCTCGCTGCTCCACCACGAATCAGAAGCTCAACTCTGGGCTGATGTGCTCTTGCCTGACCCCGGGAGGGAGGCCCCTTGTGTTCTATGCCCCACGTTCCTCTTCTTGCCTCACCCTCATCCTGGCCCTGACTTCCAATGAGGGAAATGGGTGGTGCCCCAGCGGGGACTCCGGGGAGCTCCCTAGCACAGTGCCTCTTCTGTGTGAGCGTGCGTTCAGTCACCTGGGGCTTTTGTGGGTTCAGTCAGAGTGACTCAGGTCTGTGATGGGGCTCGAGATCCTGCCTTTCTAACAAGGTTCCAGGTGACACTGGTGCTGCTGGTCCGGGGGTCACACTTTGTGTAGCCAGACACCAGCAGAGACCAGCTTCGTGCAAAGGAGCAATGCAGCCCCGTCTGTGCCTACGTGAGAATGCAGCCCTGGAGTGCCCAGGCGTCTTAATCTGTCAAAAGTGAACCCGGAAGTCTGTGCATAGCATGAGACCTCCTTATCCTTAAATACTGGGCAACTGCAATTTTCACCAAATACGGTGGGAGCAAACGAGGCAGCAAGAGAGTCATTCTGTCCCAAGCAAAACAAATCTGTCGCAGTGGCGATAAATCGAGTTTCGGGACTTGTCCTACAACCGTGCCCTGAGAAAATGGCCAAGGAAATAGCAAACTCTCAGGTGAATTTAACCACGCAATCGACACCTCCCCATGCCCTCCCACCAAACATGTTAGCCCAAAGGAAGGTGCCAGAGGAAGAGGTAAGCTCGAGTGCATTTCCCAGAGCATCCTTCCTTGTGTTGGCGTGAGGGGATGACACAGGGGCGCCCCGTGCTCCTCTTCCGTCCTTTTTGGCAGATGGCGTGTGAGCTGGGAGCTGCTGGTGGTCATTTCCGCAAACGCACAGTGTGAGCCTCAGAGAGAGTGACGCCAGGAGGGAAGAACACAGGACTGAGAGATGGACAGAGAGTCTGTGTCCCAACCATAGGACCGAAGCCCTGGATCTAACCTTACCCGATGCCCAGATTCACCCACTGGACATACCGGTCACAGAAACCAAATTTATCCTCTTTTTGGTTTAAGTGAGTTTGTATTGACTCAGTTTGTATTTTCGTTGGGAGGATTCTTGGTCAATACACAGTGTGATTTTGGATGAGGCATTTTCTTTCTCCCGGATTCAATTTTCTTGTCTCTGGAATGAGGCGTTCATCAGCGTTCTTTGGTTTAATGTTTGTCAATAACATTTTTTGCAGCCTCATCCACCTCACCTAAGCCTTTGTTGCCATACAGCAAAACCACTGAAGGAAGGAAGGCAAAATGTAACAGAGCCCTCCTGCCCCAAGTCCTGATCCTGACTGCATTACACGTATCTCGTTCACTGTCCGTCTCTGCACTGCTACAATGTAAACTCCATGAGGGCAGCCGGTGTCTGCTTGTCTCACTGCGGCGTTCTCAGAGCGTTGAACCGTGTCTACCCAGAAGTGTGACCTCAACAATAGGCATTCACATATCTGCGTTAAAGGAATGAATACATTCTCACAGCTTTTTATGGGGAACGAGCTGGTTTGGGCACAGTTTTCAGTTGCTAGTCCTTCCTGTGGGGGGAAAACGGTTGGAAGTGGCATCTGTCCCCGTCTGCTTCAGGAGGCCCCCTTGGATTTTGACTTCATGGACAGAAACAATAGGCGGAGTGAGCTGAATAATATTCTCGGAATAAACACGGGTTTTCAATGTTTCCTAAAGCCTGCAACATATTATCACTTCTAAACTCGCAGTAAGCAGTCAAGGATGGATTATGATGGATGGATTTCCAGTTTGAAATGATATGAGAGGACTATGACTTAACTTCCTCTTTTACTTATGTTTCAGTGTCTCCGTAGAGCTATTACATGAAATTGATCCCCCAGCCTTAGGAGACAGGATGTTGCTGACACTCTTCTGTGCTGTTGTGTAACAGACCATTATCTGTCATTTAGCCACCACATCTGGCCCAGCCTTGGCTCCTGCTCATAAACCTCAGTGTTGTTTGGGTGGTGGTGGGCTCCGACCCAGGCGATAATAAGGACCGTGAGAGCTATGACTTAAGTATGTCCTACTATGTGCCAGGCACTGTTCTAAGCCTCCAGGAAGTGTTCAGTCTTGTAATTATTAAATATTAGCTGAGGGAAGGGCCTGCAGAAATTTTACGATTCAGCAAAACTTGGTCCTGATTCACCTCCTGCTTGTCGCGGGACTCTGTTTATCCAAGCGCTTGAATGAATCCAAAGGACTTTTCGAGTAAAAGACAGGCCTAGGCTCTAGGATCTGGGAACCCCTGTCATACGGGGAAGCTTCTTTGTGGCAAAAATGAGGAGTGACCCAGAGGTCTGTCAGCTGGCAAATGGGTAGATGCGATGTGGTGTGTCTGCACAGTGGACCGCTATTTGGTGATAAAGAGGAATTCAGTCCTGACCCTCACCACCACTTGGATGGATCTCAGAAACATTATGCTAAGTGACAGAAGCTAGACACAAATGACCTCACGTTGTGTGATTCCATTTACACGAAATGTCCAGAACAGGCAAACCCACAGAGACAGAAAGTAGGTTAGTTGTGCCCAGGGCTGGTGGGGGAAGGAGAGGATTGTAAATGTATGGAGGGGT
>JAPYXV010002518.1:0-13056 GCA_028533065.1 Trachops cirrhosus
AATTCTTATTTCTTCATTCTTTTATGGTTGTATGTTTTTTTCTTCCTTCTGCTCCACTCCATTGATGTGAGACCCATCTTTTATTCCATCACCATTGGTTCCCTGTGCATCTTTCTTCATTAAATTTACTGTAGCCTCCATTTTTTCAGCTAGTTTGTGACCAAAATCAGCCAATTCTGTGAGTATCTTGATAACCAGTGCTTTGAACTGTGCATCTGATAGGTTGGCTATCTCTTGGTCGCTTAAAAGGATGGCTTCTGGGGCTTTCCATTCTTCTTCTGTTTGAGCCATCTTTTTGCTGTTTTTTGTTTTGTTTTTTGGTCTTGTGGAGTTCCTGTAGTGAGGGGCGGGGCCTTAGGAGTTCACCTGGGCGGGGCACCCCAGTCGCAGGGTTGTGATGTTGCATGTGGGGGCGGGGTCCGAGAAGGAACAATGGCGCCCCTTTCGCCCTCTGCAGGACCCCAGACCCTTCTGTCACTTTCCGCAAGCCAACCGGGCCCCTCTGGCACCAGTTCTGGTGTGGGTGGGCCTGTGTACTCTGTGGGACCTTCCTTTTCAGTCAGTGACCGAAAGCTGTATTTCCAGGTGCTGGGACCCTGAGTTGTGTGCAGTGCCTTGCTTCACAATGGCCTCCTTGCTGGGTCTGCCGGTTGCCACCCCCTGGCCGGGGCCCACCAGCCACTGCTGATTGTGTGTCCAGGGTCTGCCTGCTGCAGACTTGCGCACCGCCCCGGGTGCTCAGCTCTCCGCTCCGCGTCCCTCACCCGGCCGGACTCCGCCCCTCCTACCAGTCTGGATGAAAGTGTCTATTTTTAAATCTTTGGTTGTCCGACTTCCATAAACTTCAATTTTCTGTCAGTTCTGGTTGTTATTTTGTTTCTATATCTTTGTTGTCCCTATCTTGGTTGTGCGAGGAGGCACAGTGCGTCTACCTATGCCTCCATCTTGGCCGGAAGTCCCCACAGCAAACAGTGTTGGCATCACCTTGGAGGTTTCCACAGACAGTTTACATCCATGGCTATGGGTTCCTGCAATTTTCCATCTGAGGATGCTCAAACCTCTATATAGGCAGGCAAGAAATGCTGGTGGGTAGTTTACAGCCCAGGAGTGATCCTCAACCAACACAAGATGGAATTTGGGAGATAAATACCCCAGTTGCCTCACCTATCAGTGGCTCAATCTCCACAATCTCCCAGAGGGTCCTCACTGATTAAGCCTTGGAGGTCCCCAGTGGCAACCCCTACTGTTTCTTGAAATCACTGCCCAAACAATCTACTTGTACCCAAATCCTGTTTCTGATTTTGATGGAAACCCAAACTAAGCCATCTGCAAAGTACCAGTCTTGTATCAAAATAGATAGAAAGCAGAGTCAGGACATCTATCCTGCCAGAGGAGAAACTCCTCTTCCAGTAAATGAATAGATACACAAAATGTGACATATCTACACTATGAAATATTATTCATTTCAACCATAAAAGGGAATAAAATACTGACACATGATAATATACACAGGGTGAAACAAAAGTAGGTTTACAGTTAGTTGTTCATATGGAAAATAATATAATAATTAATAAATAATAATACAAGAATAAACTCTGCTTTGCATACTCACAACTGTAAACCTACTCTTGCCATACCCTGTATATACCTTGTATATATGTTATATACCTTGTCAACATTATATTAAATGAGATAAGGCAGACACAAAAGGCCACATATTGTATCATATTTTATTTATATGAAATTTCCAGAATAGGCAAATTCATAGAGACAGAACACAGAGTGGGTTCAACAGAAGCTATGCATGTAAGGAATAGAGGGTGACTGCAAATGGGCATGGGTATCATTTGGGGTGATGAAAATGTTCTGGAACCAGAAAGAGGTGATGATTGCACAACATCATGAATGAATTAAATGCCACTAAATTGTATATTTTAAAATAGTAAATTTTATGCAATTAATATTTTAATACAATTTTAAGAAGAAAGATAGATGTCTTAAGTGTCAATAGACATTTTTACAAACTGGAAGTGGCCTTGAGGTTATCTAGTCTATAATCTCATTTTAAAGCTCAAGAAAGATGCAGAGTGGTTAATACAAACTTGGGCAAGGCTGCAAAGGGAATAGGGGGAGCCATGTTATTTGCTGGAGGTTCTACTTCTCTTTTTTCAAAATGAGACCAAAGTTTACATGGTGGCAGTCCATAACAGGCCATAAAGCTTGGAGGTCAGAGCCCAGGTGTTATACTCAGGTGGGATGTGTCTCTGTGTGGTGAGCAGGTTGAATATGTGTGCCTAATACCACATTTCAGGTGGGACCTCACCCCACATATCTACTCCTGAGGCTGTGCACCCATTTCTCCCTCTTATATTGCCTACCAAACCATAACTGCATTCAAGGTCATGGCCTGTGGTCTGGATTATTGGTAGGAAAAAAAACTAAATAAAACTGTCACTATTAAAATTTTGGGCACTGCAAATAATAAACAAAAATGATGATACAATTGGAGCAGGAGGGTGAAAAGCACTGACAACTCATAGCTGAGCTGAAGGGGCAAAGTTGCCTTAGTTGGATCTACAGTGGTGACAAATGATAAGTGATGATTTAAAAGTACAGGATATACTGTAAAAACTAAACATCAAAATAATTAGCCTAGAAATTTGGCAAAATCAAGGTCTTAAAAAGGTAGCCAACACCAGTTTCCAGGCCAATGCTCCCTGGCAGGCTCACTGGAATGCCTGTGAGGCTAGGCCCATTGTCTGAACAGTGATGTGACCCATTCACAGCTGGGATCTCTCACCCAAAAGACAGCACTACATGTTCCTAAATAGCAGGAGTTACTTATGAGATAATAGCAGAATATGTACATATCTCTGATCTCAGGGTAGGAAAGGACTTTTTGAGCAGGACACAGCACAAACTATAAAAAGATGATGTATTTGACCACATTAAGGTTTAAAACTTCAGTGTATCAAAATCTCCATTGAACAGAGAAAAAAATAAACCACTGACAAAATATAACATCAACAAAAAATTAATATCCAGAATATGTAAAGCTCTCTTTCAGCTAGTAAGTTTATGAGTAAACAATTTGCAGAGATGATCATGCAAATGCCCAATAAACTCATTAAGAGAAGTTGAACTTGACCAGTGCATTTGTTTCCTATGAGTGCTGTCACAAATTGCCACAAACTGCACAAAAAAAAAAAAAAAACACCAGAGATTACAACAAAACTTTATTCTCTCACAGTTTTGGAAGCAAGAAGTCCAAAGTCAAGATGTTGGCTGGGCCAGATACCCTCAAGAGACTCTCAGGGGAATCTGTTCCTTGCCTTTCTCAGCTTCTGGAGGCTGCTGAATTCTCTCACTTCTGGCCATGTCACTCTAATCTCTGCTTCCACCTTTGCATAGCCTTCTCCTCTGTGTGGTCTAACCTCCCTCTACCTCTCTTATAAAGACACTTGTGGCAGCATTTAGGGTCTTACCCAGATAATCCAGGGTAATCTTCCCATCTCAAGATCCTTGACTTGCTACACCTGCAAAAACTACCCGATAAAGTAATAGTCACAGGTTCCAGAGATTAGGACCTGACATTTTTGGAGGGCACCATTCATTTGACTCCAACAAGTAAGCAGGAGAAGGCAAATTAAAACCACATTGAGACACTTCATCAGACTGGCAGATATTGAAAAGTCTGACAATAGCAAGTATTTATGACAATGTAAAACAATAGGAACTCATCTCCTGCTGGTGAGTGTCTATCAGTACAACCACAATGGAGAGCAGATTAGTAGAATGCACAAAAACTAAGGATGCACATACCCTATGATGCAGCCATTCCACTGCTAGAAAAATGCATTTTACCAGAAGAAATCCACAAGAATGTTGTTCAGTGTAGCAAGGTCACATCAAAAACCTGGAAACAATCCAAATGGCTGGCAGCAGAATAGCTAACTAAACTGAGATATGCTGATACAATAGGATACTATGCAGCTTTGAAAGTAAGTGAAATAGAGCCTCACACATTGACATTGATAAATCTTACAAACATTACATCAAGGAAGAAAAGCATGTTGCAGAAGGACACACAGATTGCAAAATCACTTATACTGAGTTTAAACTCACAGACACAGACAACAGTATGGTTATTACTAGAGGGAAAGGGAAGTGGGGACAGGTAGAAGAGGGTAAAGGAAGGATAAATGGTGATGAATGGAGATTTGACTTTGGGTGGTGAACACACAATACAGTATACAGATGACGTATTATAGAATTGTACAACTGAAATCTATATAATTTTATTAGCCAATGTTGCCCCAAAAAATTCAATAAAATATATTTTAAAAAGAACATGTAGCTGATACCTGGTATTACTTATGGATACATACATACGTGGTGAAAATCTAAATATATATATATATTTATATATATATAAAAGAATCCCAAGCACTCAATTCTAGATAGAGGTTGCCCCTGGAAGGCAGGGAATAGAATGCAAACATGAGCCCTGAAAAGTCCAAAGGAGATTTCAAATATATCGGCAATAGTTTATTTCTTAGGTGGGTGGTAGATACATGGTGTTCAATATATTAATCCTTCTACATGTTTATGTTTGAGGAATCTGGTCACTTTTAAAAACAGTTTAGGAGTGATGTATGCTACTGGCAGGGGTGGTGATAGGTGGTTCATCTCAGTGGGAAGGCCTGATGAGGGGTTGGGGGAGACTCTGTTCTTAGTCCCAGGGGTTCTTTACCATGGGGTTTATAGATAAAATTGAGGGAACCTATGAACTGGGATGAGGAAACCCATTTTTTAAAAAAACTAACTTCTAAGTGAAATGTAGTATGTCCTACTATGAATGTAGGCAGCAAACCTCACAGTATTAGCAATTTTTGTGACTTTATCACCAATAGCTGTTGGGTATTTTACATCCCATTACAGTGTGGCAGGTATCTCAACAAGACATTTATGCACATCAACAATTCAAAATGACAGTAGTTATTAGACCCACCACCAGATCTTGCTATTGAATGTGCAAACAAAGAAGCACATAGGTTATTACTCCATCACCAGGTTGTTTATTCATTATAATGATAACTATTTCAATATAGTTGAAATACTTATTGTGGGCCTGTGTAGTTTTATACTCTGTATTTAAAGACAATATCCTTCACCAGAACATCAGGGGTTTAGGCACCCCTGGAGGAGGAGAAGGACTGGTAATTCCCAAGGAGCTGAGTCAGTGGTCCCTGAGGATCCCCACAGCTCCAGGCCAGAGAGATCAGAGGTAAAAATCAGATCTCAATTTAAGGAGGAAAAGGAAGTTACACTTGTTTATCTTAGCAGATGTAGAATGTAGAGCCCAGGAATTAAAAGGAGCTACTTTCCAATGTACCACCCTTCTTATCCTGTCTTCTGTCTTCTTTTATTGGATTTTTAAATTATTTTATTTTATTTTTTCCACATTTTATTGTTGCTTAAGTGCAGTTGTCTCGATTTTCCTGACCGGGGCTATCTTGTGAAGTGTTCTGAACTCAGACTGAAATGTAACACAATAAGAGAACTTAGTGGATGAAGCCTCAGAGGAAGCCTTTAAACTGAACAGAAACCCAAGTGAAGGCTGAGTATATAATTCAGTGATTGGAACCACATGTGCTTCCTCCCTTAGGGCCAGAAGGATGCCCCGGTGGACCAGAGGCATGGGGAGCCAGCTGGTTTCCAGACTTAGCCCAGCCCAAGGTGTGGCCAGGCCTTGGAAGTCTAAACCTAAGTTCTAAGGATGCCCACGTGAAAACAAGAACATAATTGCTTCCGACAGGAAGCAGCCTTCTCCACAGTTCACAGCCCACTGAGAAGGGGAGTTGGGTCAGTGTTTCTGCCCAACATGGAAGACCTGGGGGAGATTACCTGTATGCCATTGCTGCCCATGGAGAAGTTACTTATCTTGGGAGCAAAGGCTGGTGGTTATTTTCAGTAAATCCACCATTTATTGAGCAGTTGCTGCGTGCTAAGCATACCATTGGGTGCTTTTAAAATAAACTTTATTAAAGTATGATTTATACACAATAAACTACAACCCTTTATATGAGGTCTGTCCAGAAGGTATCCAGCAATGTAATATGCAAAATAGAAACATTTTGTTGAAGAAAATACAAGAAACATGGTACATAGTACAATGGTGCCTCAGTCCCCTACAAAGTAGGCACCTTGGGACCACACTCAGTTCTCCCAACTGCCATCAGCTGTCCCATTGTATTTTCCTGGATCTCATTGACAATCTGAAATCTCTTCCCTTTCAAAGGTGATTTTAGTTTTGGGAAAAGCCAGAAGTTGCAGGGCACCAAATCTGGCCTGTAGAGGGGTTGAGCCACCTGGGTGACTTGATGTTTCAACAAAAAACTCTGCATAAGGCATGGTGCATGAATGGGTGCACTGTGGTGATGAAGCTGCCAATCACCAGTTGCCCGTAGCTGCAGCCTTCTGAACCGTCCAAATAGTTTCCACGGAGGAATGTTCAAGCTTCACACAAAATTTGATACAGATTTGTTGTTAACTCACTCAGTCATTTTGAATGCTACAGCCACACAGTACATACGTTCACTCAATGGCATCTACCGCCCCCAATGACTAGTAGTACAGTGAAGTCATCATTGTTCACATATGCACATTCTAGTCCACTGTCCTTGGCTGCCAGGTTACATCAATGTCATGCAAACCATTCTCATTATATTAACAATGGTTGGACTTTTTCCAGACAGACCTCATATTTTATTATAACTATCAAACTTGCTAAAACATTAGATCTTAATTATTTTCACCATACAAAAGAAATTGATAATTACGTGAAGTAACAGAGGTACTAATATTGCTATAATGTCAATCATATTACAATATATAAATGTATCAAATCAACATGAACACCTTAAATATACACAATGTTATATGTCGTATTTCAATTAAAAGTACAAACACACAAAAAATAAAAATGTGTACAATTCCATCACTTCCCAAAGTTTCCTTATACCCCTTTGTGGTGCATCCATTCCCACTCCTGGACCCCATATATCCACTGAATTGCTGTCTGTTCCTACAGATTAGAATGCATTTTCTAAAATTTTATTTTCTTTTTTTTTCTTTTTTTTTTTAATTTTTATTTTAGTTTATTCAGTACAGTTTCTATCCTTTATTCCCATTCCAGCCCACCCACCCATTCCTCCCCTCCTCCCTCCCCTTTCCAACACCCCTAGTTTTGTCCATGTGTCCTTTATACTTGTTCCTGTAAACCCTTCCCTTCTCCCCTGAAATTCCCTCCCCTCTCCCCTCTGGTCACTGACAACTCTATTTCAGTGTCTTTTGTTATATTTCACTTGCTTCTTTGTTTTGTTGTTTAGGTTCCTGTTAAAGGTGAGATCATATGGTATTTGTCTTTCACTGCCTGGCTTATTTCGCTTAGCTAAAATTTTATACAAATGAGATTATGTAGTGTAAGTCTCATTATATTATATAATCCCTTTATATAGTATATAGAACATCTCATTTAGGATGAGATGTTCTTGAGA
This sequence comes from Trachops cirrhosus, assembly GCA_028533065.1. Taxonomy (NCBI): domain Eukaryota; kingdom Metazoa; phylum Chordata; class Mammalia; order Chiroptera; family Phyllostomidae; genus Trachops; species Trachops cirrhosus. Next base: position 7,560 of record JAPYXV010002518.1, read on the forward strand.
TCCATTAGTGCTGTTGTGTGTTTCAGTTGTGTGTTTCTGTTGTGTGTTTCATTCCTTCAGACTGCTGAATTGCATAGATGGATCCCTGTGTATTTATCAATTTACATGGATGTACCCTTATTTGTTTATCCATTTACTAGTTGATGGACATATGGCTTTTTTCTCCAGTTTGGGGGTATTATGAATAAAATTGCTATTGACAGTCACATGCATGTCTTTTTTGTAACCATATTTTTCATTTCTTTGGAGTAAATAACTAGGTGTGCAATGGCTTGGTCATATGGTAAGTGTATGTTTAATTTATAAAAAAATTTAAAACTGTTTTCCAAAGTGACCTCACCATTTTATATTTCCATCAACCATATATTAGAGTTCCAGTGACTCTACATCCTTGCTCACTGGCATTGCCAGCTTTTAAATTTAAGTCATTCTAGTGAGTGTGCAGTAGCCTCTCATTGTCATTTTAATTTTCATTTCCCTGATGACTAATGGTGTGGAGCATCTTTTCATGAATTTATCAGGTCATATAATTTTACTCATTCTATAAATGTGATAAAGGACCTTGTTCAGGGGAGGCTCTTGCTTTTGTTTCTTTCTTCCTCTTGAAGCAGTTTTTATGATGCAGAGCCTTTATGGACAAGAGCAATGTCTCAATAGTCCTTGCATCTCTAGCATAGTATCTGGCAAACAGTAGTTACTCAATGGAAGTCTGTTGAAAAGTGAGCATATGAATTCCAGTTAATTCTGGGATGTCATATAATGACATTCTTAAAGCCTACTAAAGCATGTTAAACTGCAGGTGCTTCTCTACTGAATAGCCCAAGACTCCTTCTCTTTTTTTTTAATTGTTGTGATTAAATTGTCTCTTCCTTCATATCAGACCTTCAGCTCCCCCACCCTGCCTGCAGCTTACCCAAACTGGTGATCTGAATCTACTGTGGGCTTATTTCAGAAGCAAAGAAGTTTGTTTTAACTTCTAAATGTGTAACTGTATAAATAAAGCAAATAATACTAAAAGAAAGCCTTAAAGATTTTAAAAGATGATTTCCAGAAAAACTTTCTAGAAGGTTCCTACACAGTGTTTTTTTTCCCCATTAAGGGCTGAGAATTTGTGTTGAAACAGGGATCCTTGGTGCAGTGAGGTTCAATGCAGAGAACTCGGGATTTGGGAACAGAAACCAAGAAAGAAGGATGTGGGTTCAAATCCTAACTCTTCTGCTCATTGTTTTCAGACCTTAGGAACCTCCCAAATCCCACTGAGGGGAAACAATTCTGCATTCATAGGTTCTAAGAATTAAATGGGGACATGGATGTGGAAGCTGTCCACACACCTGCTCACAGTAGCCTTTCAATAACTGTTAGCTTCCATCTCCTACAGCAAGACTTGGGATAGTTGCTGCCTCTGGTGCTGGTCTGGATCTCCTTTAGTAGCTGGTACTGCATTTCCCAGCCGCTGGGGCAAAAGTTAGGATTTTGTCCATGGAACTGCCCCCTGGAATGCTGTACTCCTCCCATTCTCCAGGATGTCCAATGATTGATTGGTGTGAACACAGACGACAAGACCCCTTTACCCATGCAGGGACCATCTAGGGTATGATTTAAGCTAAAAGACTTACCTCCTCTGAACCTGATCAGGTCACAGCTAAACCTGCTCTGACAGGGCATTCTTTTTTGGCCCTTTCCCCTGCTATAACCTGCTTCTCTCCCTCATTTACAGGTTTCTTCCAAAAGCTCTCCCTCAATAAAAATTTGCTCATCAACCCTCATCTCAGGCTCTGCTTCTAGGAATACTAGACCCAGAAAGAAGCTTGTGTGACACTGTATCCTTCCTGATGTGTTCATGGCACAAAGGATAAGATTTTTTGAAGCCAGGCCCTCTGGTCACAGGAGTGTGAAAAGTCACTGAAACAGTTTTCCATACCTTCTGTGCTTGTTTAAACCCATTGGATCTCTGGATATTCTTGTGTTCATTCTGCCCCAAACTGATCACCTGGGGGAAACTGAGGTAACTGAGCAATCAAACAAGGCATTTTCTGAAGGCTTGGGAGGTATACAGAAGAAAGAGAGGTACACAAAGCTAAACCTCTACTCAGAGGGTCAAAGGCATAGACACCAACAGACACTCATCCCAGGAGAGGAATTTTAGGGATCCTCAGAGTGACAAATGTTGCCACCCCTGCTTATCTATGAGAAGGATGCTGAGAAGCTATCACTCAGATTACCCAGCACACACTGGAGAAGTTACCAAGTTGGTTTTCAAGAACATAAGAACATATGGGAGAAGCTGTGACATAAGAACAAGTTGGGAGAAGAAGTAGGAAATGATGGTGGTGACCAGAGAGTTGAGGGATGTGGGTCCTATTGAGTTGCACATCAGGACTTTAGAACAAGAAGCTGAATCCCACTGGTTGGTCCTGATACTGACTAACCCATGATGCAGACATGAAATAGAGAGAAAATAGCAAGAATAAGCTTCAACTCTGAAAAAGTGGGCAAGAGGGGAAATGTGCCCACAGCCATGGGGGTAGTTGGCAGAGCAGCAGTGAGAGATACCTACATGCCAAGGCCAGGTTTCTGGGAAAGACTGATGAGTCACAAGTGTGGGGAAAATGTCTGTGCTCTGCCTTTCTGAGAAGACTCCATCAAGACCAGCCCTGACCTGAGTCTTGAAGACCATCTCAGAGGCAGCCAAATGTCAAAGCATTCAAGGGAGAAGGGTGAATATCAATAATCAAAGAACCTGGGGGCAAGTTCATGGGGAAAGTAAATGTCATTAATATGTATAAAGTCCATGGGAGAAGTGAAAGGGCAAGAATACCATTTGTATATACTGTCCAAGGTCTTTAATAAAATGCCACTTGGACTTGGACACAGGTAAGTGGAAAATGCAGCTTATGGCTCTCCTCTCTCCTGGAGTTCTCTCAGCACAGAGCTTCACCCAAGGCTCAATTGTGAGTGAGTTGTCCTAGAACTTTGCTTGCTTCTTACATTCTCCTAATAAAGGGCAAGTGAAAGAAACAGCCATATCTAGTACTTGCCTAAACTGGTCTCCACAATCTAATCATGTACATCAGATCACAAAAGTTTCATCTCCTATGCTAAGACCAATTAATTGGCAATAGCTTCTTGGAACTCTAGGTTGAGAAGGGTGCTGTGACTGATTATTGATGTCTGCCAAAAGCAGGATGGGAAATATAATGCCACAGATTTGTTCCTTTTTTGTTTAGAAACATCTAATGAGTTCAAAGGCTAAACAGTTGAATCAAATTTGTATATGTATTTAAAAAAAAACACCTAACATTATCTAAATACAATAGCACAAAGAAAAAAGTGATAAAAATGAGGCAGTTCCTGGCCAGTGTGGTTTAGTTGGTTGGAACATTGTCCTGTAAACTGAAAGGTCATTGTTTCAATTCCCAGTCAGGGCACATGCCTGGGCTACAGGTTTGGTCCCCAGTCAGGGCATGTATGAGGGGCAACTGATCAATGTTTCTCTCTCTCATCAATGTTTCTCTCCCTCTTTCTCTCCCTTCCCTCTCTCTAAAATCAGTAAGAACATCCTCAGGTGAAGATTAAAAAAAGAGGCAGAGAGAAAGGTCAGAGAAGAGTGAAGAGAGGGAACAGGAGAGCAAAAATTAAGGAAAGAAAAGTACAAGCAAATTTTGATAGAAGTAAATCTGTAAAAGAAATTTTTCCAAGTAACTTTGATCTCTTCCAAATTCTATTTTAATTAAATGCTCCTTTTAACAACTACAGAAAATGATATTTAACATTAAAAAAGTATTTCCCATTTTTCATATAGAAACTCTACAGCTATGAATTCATACCTTATGAACAGCAGAGCTGGTAACTCTCAGTAATCCCTGGCTTAAGGTATGGCCACAGCAGCCAAGAACTTCTCTGTGCCTTTTTCTCCAGAACTCCTGGGACCTCCAATTGTGCTCACACTCTCAAGGTATATTCCTCATCCTTCTGGGTCTCTGGTTGAACATGTCACTTATGAGGATTAGTCCTGTGCCATATATGAGGCAATCATTCCAGCTAAGAGCTTAGGGACACATGACTTCCAGATAGCAAACTGCGTGGCCAAAACACCAATCACAGCAAATCAAAGAACGGCAAAACCCAAAAAGCTAGAATGTCATAAATAAAGCTTACAGAGCAGTCATTCAATATTAATTTGTATTCCCCAGAAGCAAAATCAGAGATAAAGATTGAAAGTAGCTAGTTTATTATGAGGTGACAGGAACCCCAATAGTAAGGAAGTAGGGCAGAGAAGGAAAGCAGTCAACCAAAGGTTAAGTTATCAAGTCAGCACTCTGTGGGCAACCAAAGCTTTGTCTTCCTGGGAACCCCTGGGACAATAGATAAAGCATGTACCTCAGAGCCATCCCACTGGACAAGTAAGGGAGCTGGGGTGTTTATACACCAAATCCCATCAGTTATTGGATGAAGACTGTTCCTGGGTTCTTTTATTCCCTAGTACTCCTGGTCTTGGTCTGCTTTGTGAGCAGGCAGAGTAGTCTTTCCAGGTTTTGGAGAACGTCCAAACACTCTCAGGCAAAGAGGTTCAGGTTCAGGTAGTGAGAAGAATGACCCATACCTTAATAATGATGCCTGAGGGACATAGTTGGTCAACAGCAGTGTCTGCTCCACAATACAGTCCTCTTAGTCTGCAGAAGGGAACATGTGACAAATGTGGCTCAATGTTGGTCCAGAAGCACAGACATGGGAGATTGAGGCAGAGATTTTGCAAGCTTTCCCTATGTGGAGTCAGTGTAAGTGTGCTGGCTGTTCCTTTGGTTTTAGAAAAGAACTTGGAGAAGCAACTCTGGCGATTGTTACATATCCAGAGGATCTGGCAATTCACCAAATGTGTATTGCTTGGCAAAGCACTGAGCTAGCCTACAAAAATGGAGATAGAGTATTTGTCCTGAAAAGGAACGTATATTCCAGGAGGAAGTGAGGATAGGTAATGCAAGTAGACAAATTTGATGTGAAGCAAGATGTGATAGGTGTCACAAGTGAGGGAAAACTACAGTGGTAGGTGTTTCTGAGGGAAACACTGTCTCTGGTTGGTGACTGTGAAGGACTTCTTTGAGGAAGTGAAATTTGAGAAGTGTGCCAAATCATGGAGGAGATTTTTACCTGGACAGATGGAGATGAGGGAGACTAAACCAAGAGTGGAATGAAATGAGACCCAGCACAGAGGCATGGAGGGGACTAATGAGCTCCCCAAACACCAAGTCACCTGGTGTGCACACACCATGCACTCTGGGCACATACTGGGGAATGAATGTGGCACCAGTCAGCTGGGGTCCTGGTGTGGTGTCCGCCCTGCCTGGTTTCAGGAGCCATAACCCCCCTGTGGCTAAAGCTGAGTGAGAAATCTCCCAGAACTGGGAGGCCTAAGGAGACAAAACTTATTTCCCTGAACATGGGCACTGCCTGCTCTGCTATTCCCTTCAGCTTGGTCAGATAGTCAATGACAGGCAAC
>JAPYXV010002519.1:0-13055 GCA_028533065.1 Trachops cirrhosus
TTCTGGTCCACTCCATTGATGTGAGACCCATCTTTCATTCCATCACCATTGGTTCCCTGTGCATCTTTCTTCATTAAACTTATTGTAGCCTGCATTTTTTCAGCTAATTTGTGACCAAAATCAACCAATTCTGTGAGAATCTTGATAACCAGTGCTTTGAACTGTGCATCTGATAGGTTAGCTATCTCTTGGTCACTTAAAAGGATGGGTTCTGGGGCTTTCAATTCTTCTTCTGTTTGAGCCATCTTTTTGCTGTTTTTTGTTTTGTTTTGTTTTTTGGTTTTGTCGACCTCCTGTAGTGAGGGGCGGGGCCTTAGGAGTTCACCAGGGCGGGGCGCCCCAGTCACTGGGTTGTGATGCTATATGTGGGGGTAGGGTCCGAGAAGGAACAATGGCGCTTGCTCTGCTCTCTGTAGGACCCCAGACCCTTCTGCCACTTTCCGCAAGCCAACCGGGCCCCTCTGGCACCAATTCTGGTGTGGGTGGGCCTGTGCACCCCGTGGGACCTTCCTTTTCAGTCAGTGACCCAAAGCTCTGGTTCCTGGTGCTGGGACCCTGAGTTGCGTGCAGTGTCTTGCTTCACAATGGTGCCTCGCTGGGTCTGCTGGTCGCCACCCCATGGCCAGGGCCCACCAGTCACTGCTGCTGGTGCGCCCAGGGTCTGCCTGCTGAGGGCTTGCGCGCCGCCCCCGGTACTCAGCTCTCTGCTCCGTGTCCCTCGCCTGGCTGCCCGACTCCGCCCCTCTTACCTGTCTGGATGAAAGTGTCTATTTTTAAATCCTTGGGTGTCCGACTTCCATACACTTCAATTTTCTGTCAGTTCTGGTTGTTATTTTGTTTCTATATTGTTGTTGTCCCTATCTTGGTTGTGCAAGGAGGCACAGTGCATCTACCTATGCCTCCATCTTGGCCGGGAGTCCTCAAACAGGGTTTCTAGAGAACTGAATATGGTGCTAAATGTAAAATGCCACGTGGTTGGTCCTTAATAAATGTTGGTTTTGTTCTGTTAATCGTGTTATAACTTGTGCTGCCATATAGCCACTTAATGGGTAAATGATATATATGTCCTCATTGAGGCTTTCTATTTGTCTGATCAAAGAAGATCATACTTTCTCTAAATTCCCGTAAACACATTACAGATCAGTCAGATAAACAGACTTCAGTTATGCCCTGCTTTGGACAGCATCTTCTTTCTATTCATTTAACTTCAGGCTGCCAGGTTGTTACTTTACTGTTTCTTTGAGTAATTGGCTGTATCTTTTTTGATTGAGCATGTGTATAAAAATTGTTTTAACCTTTAAGTCGCCATGTAGAGATACAAGACCTATAAACTTTTGTAAATGTTCAAGTCTCATGTAGGAAATACTATGGTAGCTCAGCTGGTTAGAGCATTGTCCCGATATGCCAAAGTTGCGGGTTTGATTTCTGGTCAGGGTTTTTACAGGAATCACCAATGAATGCAAGAATGAGTGAAATAGCAAACTGATGTTTTGTTCTCTCCCTCTCTCTAAAAATCAATGAATTTAAAAAAATGCTATGGATGAGGGACAACTGAAGGCACAGGCTCATGCCACCTTCCATCAGATTGAGAGAGCAGTGCAATGGAGCAGGAACAGAACATCCTTTATGGCATTGGCCACATTTTCCTGAAGCCAGGATGGAGCTTAATCTGCTTGCCTTTGCAATAGCTTCTACTTGTTTCTGTAGTTGATGTTGCTGAGAGAGTTTTTCTAAATTTAAAGTGTAAATTTAACTGCTGCTAACTTAAATTCAGCATCTGTAAAGGAATTTCAAGGACATCAGCTGATTTATTTTACTATGTTCTTGCCTCAACTCTGAACATACTAGTTTCTTTTTGAATTACTGCACTGTGCACAATTCTTTCAGTGGACAGAGAATCCAGAGGGATGACAAATGGAGAGATCCTGGGTGATTACCCCAAGTTTTGGTTTGGGAACAATATGCTTCATGGTTGTGTGTGATCATTTCTGTCCCAGGTTTTCCCATCCCCAATCTTGCTCTTTTGCAGTTTCTTTCTGATATTTCAAATTTCTTTTTTCATCTTTATAAATATTTATTTGAAATCAAATAACATTTTTTAAAAAATAATTTTTACTTTTAATTACAGTTGATATACATTATATTAGTTTCAGGTTTACAATATAGTATTAGACATTTATTTATCCTATGAAGTGATTACCCCAATAAATTTAGTACCAATGTGACACCATACATAGTTGTTAAAGTATTATTGACTGTATTCCCTATGATGCACTTTATAGCCCTATGACTATATTGTAACTATCAGTTTGTATATCTTAATACCTTCCCTTTTTTCACCCACTCCCTTACCCCCTTCCCATCTGGCAACCATCAGAATGTTCTCTGTATCTGTGAATTTGTTTCTGTTTTGTTTGTTTGTTTGTTTAGACTCCACATATAAGTGACATCATATTGCATTCGTCTTTCTCTGTCTGACTCACTTCACTCAGCACAATACCCTGTAGGTCCATCCATGTTGTTGCAGATGGCAAGATTTCATCCTTTTTTCCTTATGTCTGATTCATATTTCATTGAATATATGTACCACTTTTTCTTTATTTATTCATCTGTTTATGGATATTAGGTTGCTTCCATATCTTGGCTATTGTAAATACTGCTTCAATGAACATAGGGATGTATATGTCTCTTTGAATTAGTGTTTTGAATTTCTTTGGATAAATACCCAGAAATGGAACTGTTGGGTCCTTTTTTTGTCTTATAGCCTTTGTTTTAAAGTCTATTTTGTCTGGTATAAGTGTTGCTGAGTTGTGTTTCTTTTTTTAAATTTTCATGAAATATCTTTTTCCATCCATTTACTTTTGGTCTCCGTGTGTCTTTTGATCTGAAGTGAGTCTGTTGTAGACAGCATATGTAAGGGTATTGTTTTCACACCCATCAGCCACCTTGTAACTTTTGGTTGAAGCATTTAACTGTTTACATTTATAGTAATTGTTGATAGATTTGTAGTTATTGCCATTTTATTATTTTCATATTTTTTATCTTTTTATCCTTTCCTCTTCTTCAAGAAATTCCTTGAACATTTCTTGGATATTGGTTTGGTGGTGATGAACTCCTTTAGCTTTTTCTTGTTTGGAAAGCCCTTTATCTGTCCTTCGATTCTAAATGACAGCTTTGCTGGGTAGAGTAATTTTGGTTTTAGGTCTCTGCTTTTTATCACTTCAAATATTTTGTACCAATCCTTCCTGGCCTGCAAAGTTTGTGTTGAGAAGTCAGTTGACAGTCCTATGGGGGCTCCCTTGTAGGTAACTAACTGCTTTTCTCTTACTGTCTTTAGGATTCTCCCTTTGTTGCTTTTCTGGACCTGGTCAAGCAGAAGGTACCATCATGGGGGTTGACATCTGTCACAGCAAAGACTGAAAGGTTTGGGTCAAGGAGCCCAAGAGCCAGGCCATCTACCTAAGGCTGTTGGTCAAGCTACAGGTTTATGGACAGATGAGCCAACTCCATCTTCAGCCAAATGGTGCTGAAGAGGTTATTCATAGGTTGCAGCAATGGGTCGCCTCCATCCCTTTCCTGTATGATCTAGAAGAGGAAGCTTCCTGTTCAGGAAGGCAAAACTGCTGTGATTATAAGAACTATAACTGATGATGTGTATATCCAGGAATTGCCCAACCTGAAAGTGTGTTCACTTGTGTGAGCAGCTGTGCCCAGAGCTGCATCCTGAAGGCCAGTGGCAAGATCCTCACCTTTGACCAGCTGGCTCTGGACTCCCCCAAGGGCTGTGGCACCATCTTGCTTTGTAGTCCTTGCAAGGGCAGAGAAGTGTATAGGCATTTTGATAAGGCCCCATGAACCTTTCACAGCCACACAAAAATCTATGTACATCCAACAGCCAGAAGTCTGAGCCCACAAGAGGCCCATGGGCTAACTGCAGCTACAAAAACTAACCTCAGATTTTACCTTGTTATTCAAAAGATTTTGGATGCTGAAAAAAAAAGATTTTATCTTTGTCTTTAACCTTTAGCATTTTAGTTATGATGTATCTTGCTGTGGGTCTCTTTGAGTTCATCATGTTTGGGACTCACTGTGCTTCCTGGGCTGGTATGTCTATTTCCTGTGCCAGGTTAGAGTAGTTTTCCATCATTATTTCTTTAAATAGGTGTTCAGTTCCTTGCTTTCTCTCTTCTCCTATGGTACCCCATAATGTGAATATTGTTACACTTAATGTTGTCCCAGAGGTCCCTTAAACTACCCTAATATTTTGGATTCTTTTTTCACTTTGCTGCCTTAATTAGGTGTTTTCTGCTACCTTATCTTCCAAATCACTGATTTGATCCTTTGCTTCATCTACTCTATTGTTGATTCTTTGTAATGTATTCTTCATTTCAGTTATTGCATCCTTCATTTCTAATTGGTTCTTTTTTATGTTTTCTATCTCTATTTTTATACTTCCTATCTCTTTGTAGAAGTTCTGACTGACATCACTGAGCATCCATAAAACCTGAGTTTTGAAATCTGCATTTGGTAGATTGCTTGTCTGCATTTTGTTTATTTCTTTTTCTGGAGTTTTGTTCTGTTTTTTCATTTGTGACATGTTTTTTTTCTCCTCATTTTGGCTGCCTCCCTGTGTTTATTTCTATGTATTAGGAAAAGCTGCTATGTCTCCCAGTCTTAGTAGAGTGGCCTAACGTAGGAGGTGTTCCCTGGGGCCCAGTGGTACAATCTTTCTGGTCATCTGAGGTGGGTGTGCCAGGTGTGTCCCTATGTAGATTTTGTGTGTCTTGTAGTTGAACCTTGATTTTTGTTGACACATTAGTGGGAGGGATTGACCCTCAGGTTGAATGATTGTGAGAACTGGCCATGACTACAGTGGAGGAGCTGTTGTGCAGTGGCTACCCTTTGGAGCAAGATTTATGTTAGCAGGTCCCTGGTACTTGCCAAGTCTGTACTTTGAGTGTGTTTTTGCGGGGGTGGTTGGGTGATCCTCTGGTGTGGTCTGAAGCTGGTCACAAGGCGTATTGGTTCTGGGGTTTCTTGGGAGGTGTAGGCAAAGGTCAGCTGATGCCTATGCCCTGCCTGGGGCCACTTGGTATGAGCTACAAAATGATCTGCAGATGGTTGTCACTTGGGTTGGGCTTGGAGGTCCCTGGGAGAGGCTAAGCTATGAACTAAGGCCACGTGCCTCCAGTGCTGGGCTTGGGGCTGTTTAGCAAGAGGTACGTGGCATACTGAAGCCAGATGCTGCTTGTTTGGGATTTGTGAAACTTAGAGAGATTTTAGAGAGTTACAGCATGAGCCAAGAGAGGCCATTTGTATGGAAAAGCCACTGGAAGTGACTTGGGTGGATCCTAAAGTTGGGTGGGACATGGTCTCAGGAAATCAGTCATCAAGGTGGGAGAACACTATTATCTGGGTTGATGAAGACTCAAATATAACATCTACTTGTGCCTTCAGGGTGAGGGTCAGCAAGGAAACAATGGCCATTGCCAGCACTACTGTCTGGGATAAAACTGTCCTCCCCCCCTAGCCTTCATACTGCAGCCAGGCAATTCAGTTTATTCTTGAGTATTCCTGTTGCCTTTTGAATTGCCACCCTAGTGCTAGAGCCCAGAGTGAGTTAATCAGCGAGTAAGTTCATGCACCCGTCCTTTAAGCAGAATGCCTAGGAATCTGAAAGCCCTCCTTCTCAATCTGTCATGATCTTTGGTTTTCACAGCCAGAAGTTATGGGGACTTTTCTTTCTGGCACTGAAATCCAGGGGAGCCTGGTGTAAGGCTGGGATTCCTGGCTTCTCAAGGGTAACTCCACAGCTGAGATATCCCTCCTGAGCAGGTTTAACCACAACACATGGGTGTGGGACCAGCTGATTCTGTGTCTCAGCTCCTCCTACCAGTCTCTACGTGGCTTCTTCTTAGTTATGAGTTCTGTTCAGCCAGGCTGCAGGCAGTTCTCAGTGTTAGTTGTTCTGCAGTTTAGTTGTAATTTTGATGTGGTCACGGGAGGTGAGCACAGCATTTACCTACTCTGCCCTCTTGACAGGGAGCCCCCTGATATTTCCAGCTTTCATTTGCCATTCCTGCAATAGGCTAGCATTTGAGGAGAGAAAGTCCTAGAGTGTTCCTTCTTTTTGGTTTGGTGAAGCAGTTTCTCCTGTAGATTCTGTGATCCTCCCACTCCCTTTATCACTGTCAACATTAGTCAGGTCAGCCTGCTCCTTGGATCCTCATCTCGTGTACCTCAGAATTAATAACCATGATAATCTTATCTTTCTGGTGGGCTGCAGGAGAGACAGCAACCATTATTTACATTTCAGGGGTTCATATAATGTGTGCTTGATGTATAGTGGCTGCCAATGGTGAAGTCAGTGTTTGTAGGCTCAACCCCCCTCCTCCCAGTCTCCATTCCTGCTTCCTGTCAGGGTATAGTTCCTGGATTGGGAGTGACTTATCTTCAAGTAGCTCTAGAACAGCCTGATATTCTCCTTCTACTGGGATTACTTTACTATGTGGAGGCCTTATAATGGTGTCTTATCTGCCTAGTCTTTTTTTCCACATTGTACGTTCTTGGTTGCAAGAACATTCCTTTGTTTATCTAATGGCAAATGCTGCCTAACCGCAAATATGATTTTGTAAGGCTGATAGGGGTGTCTGAAGGGATAAGTTATGTGAGACTAATGAGACAGGAAATGTAGATTTTCAACAGTATAGGGTAGGGCCAACCCTCCTGGTATCATCTGGGGAGTTTTCAGTAGTGCTTCTGTCTAACTACATTTGGGAGAAATGTAGAGGAAGAAAATAAGTACCACAAACTAGGTGGCTGAAAACAAGAGAAATTTATTCTCTCAGAGTCTGGAGAGTGAAAATCTCAGGTCAAAGTGTCAGCAGAGTTGGTTCTTCCTGAGGGCTGTGAGGAAGAATCTGCCTCATGCTTCTCCTCTAGTTTCTGGTGAGAGCTGGCAATCCCTGGTGGTCCTTGGCTTGGAGATGCATCACACCATCTCTTCCTGTCTTCCCATGGCCTTCTGCCTATGTGTGGCTCTCTCCTCTTCTTATAAGGATACCAGTAGTGGATGAAGGGTCCACCTGACTCCAGCATGGCCTCATCTTAATTAATTCTGCAACAATGCTATTTCCTAAATAAGGTTACATGCTGAAGCACTGGGAGTTAGGACTTCAATATGGTTTTTTTTTTTTTTTGGAGGGACACAATACAACCTATAATAACTCCTTCAGTATATACACATGCCAAACCACTACACCATGCATGACTATGTGAGGGTAACTGTTGTCAGGGAAACTGTGGGTGCAAGAGAAGAGTCCCCAGGTTCCCAGAGGAGGGCCTGACATTGAGGTGGGGTGGGAGGAACAGATACTTGCCTGTTGGGCTTTTGGACCTGGGCCTCAGCAACTGTGATCCCAGGGGGAAGTGTCTGTTTAGCACTTACTTCTTTGTGTGTTGCCTAAGCTGTCCACAGGCCCTCTTCCCACGAGTTTGGGCAAAGCCCTCTTATCTGGACAGTTTCTCCTGCTGACCCTGTGATGCTGAGACTTTATCACCCTTGGTGTCAGTCAGGTGGACTCACTCTGTGGACATATTCTCTGCATGGCAGAGCTAACACTTTGACAATGATGATATGCTTATCTTATCTGGGTGATGGCCACCAACTGCTTTTTCCACATTAAGGTCCATGTGATGCTTGTTTGGTTTTCTGTGGTGGCTGGGCCACAGTCAGTGCCTGTCAACCCCTAGGGGTCCATTTCAGCCTGTGGGCTCAAGCAAGCTCTCAGTAACCCCCACCTGCCCTGCTACTCCTTGGGGGCCAGGCTGGCAGGACAGGCTGACTACTCTCCCTGAATCTCCATTGCCCAGTTCCAGGGAACAGGGCTACCCTGTGGATGTGTTCTCCTTAGGGTCTGGAGGTCAAGGGTGGATGGGGCTTTAGCTGCAACTCGGTGTGGGTTCTGGTCTCCTAAGCAAACATTACACATAGTGTCTCTGTTTCTTTTATGTCATATTTAAAAATTTTTATTTAATTATACAAATATAAAACATGAGTTAAGATAAATAGAAAAAAAGTCCTTATATTATCATTCCAGCATATGGTCTCTTATTTTTGAGATCTTCCTAGGCAGATGAATTTAGGTGGCTCTGAGATAGTTCAGAGATGAAGCTCACTCTGATGCTCTAGGGGATCCTGTGTTGGGCTAGAATGGCCCTGAGCTATGTACAGCCCCATTGTGACTGCTGCAATAGACAGACTTATGCTGAGGACTTTCAAGGGTCATCCCTCTCTCACCCTACTATCCTGAACTCTTGTGCTTGAAAATTTTTCTTCTTTCCCACTTGGCAGATACTTCTGAGGCTGTAGACACACTATTGAGGGGGATGATCATGAGGCAGAGGTGGGTGTGAGGCCATAAGGAATCAATAGCCTAGGCCTGGGACCATGTTCAGAAATAGTCAGGGGGAATTTGCCATGGCACATCTGTACTCTGAATTGCAGTGGCTGAGTCTGGGGTTTGAGGGAAGAAGAGAAGCGAGAAAAGAAGAGGTGGTAGGGGGTGGGTGGGAGTAGGAAGAGGAAGAAGAGGGGACAGAGGAGAAAAAAGGTCAATCAGTGCCAATATTACTCTGGATGTTAAATCCTATTGAGCAGATCAAAATGGTTTCTTTAATAATCCATAACAGCATACAACTTACATGGAAATTGGTAGGCTTAATGATTAATCTGGCAAAGGAGCCCAGTGCAATTCTGAAGAATTAAAACTAGAGAGGAGGATCTGCATTTCTCCCTGTGGAACAGACTAGCTGTGGGGGAGCTCTGGGTTGGATAAAGAGTATCACACAAATATGCTGGAGGCAGCATCTTTATTGAATTTTGCTGGGGATACAATCAGCAGGGGTTTTGGATGCCTCTGGGAGTCTCCCTGGGCTTGGGCTGGGGCCAGACTCCTGTGGAACCTGGGGGCTACCCAGGGAGAGCTCTGGCTTTGGGATTTTCCTTGAGGCTGACCAGGCTTCTGTGGCTACTTGCTCTCCAAGATTTCATTAATCCAGGACACATATGCGGAGATTTGAGTGAAGACAGCAGGAGGCTTTGCATTTACATGTACATATGACACGACACCTTGGGCCACTCCAGCACACAGAAGGGGGCCTCCAGAGTCCCCCTGTGGGTTAGAGAAAGCAGACCATGAGCAGGGATCATCTTTCTCTCCTGTTATCCCTTCCTGGTTCTATCAGCACCCTGGGTAGCCCCAAGATACCCCATAGTCAGGCCAGGAATCCTGACTCCTCATGGAGTCATAAGTTAGGGGTCTTAAGTTTAATATCCTTTTTCTCTCTCTGGCTCAGAACCATAACTCTAGATCTTGACCCCTCCATCTTCTTATATTTTCTCTCCTGGATTCCTGTACAGAGACTAGCTGGGAGGATTAGAGGTGGGACTTGGGTATGGGGGAATGGAACCCAGAAGGAGGATTCCACTTCTCATAATCCTGGACACCTATGAATGCAGATACCAGTCACTGTACTAGGGGACTTCCTGATCCACCCCCATGCAGGAGGACCTTGTCTCCCAGGGACTGATTGTGAGGAGGAAGTAAAAGTATGTGGTACCTTGTATGGTAATCCTTTCTTCCTGGGGTCGCCCACACAGATTTGCAAATTATTATTGTAAAAGAAAAGCTGCAGCAGGCCTTGGCATTCATGAGTCTCAGCTTCACCTCTCTCAGAGTGTCTGATGTTGGCCCGTTCATTCCTGTTCTCCCCCAGCCAGTTGCCTGGCATTCTGTTCCAGGTTGAATAAAGGTAGACCGGGTGGGCAGGGGTATTGTCCCCATGGTGTGGTTTAGCTTAGCTTTCTTCTGTAGCTACGAGTGAGGAAGGGTAGATGGTTGCCCGTCTCAGGGAAAGTGGTGGGTGTGGTGTGGTAGAGGCTCCCTGGGCAGGGCCTAGAGTATTTCCCCAGTGGGGTGGTGATACATGGAATGGGGATGGTCCCCAAAGAAGTGGGTTTGAAGAGAGAATGAGAAAGTTACAGGTCAGAGGAAGGATTAAGAAGGGGGAATTGAGAAGTCCAAGAAAGAAAATGGCACCTTCAGTAACATGTCATTGAGATAGGTGAAAAAGTTGTATTTTGGATGAACAAATTGTTTTTTTGACTTCTAGCTTCTGCCATGTGAATTTTTCTTGTTTCATGTCATGAACCCCAAGAGTGACAGTAATATATCTGTTGAGAGGGAAGCGAGAGTCAGGAAAAGGTGTTGGTCTCCTGAGAAGAGCCCATTGTGAGTAAAGTGACACCAGGCCCTTTTTATCAGTGTAGAGCCAGCTGAGGAACTCATATCTTACTGAGGACAGGTGTTCCCTGGGATCACAGCGCAGAAGTTTCAGGAAGGGCCAGGCCCTGACAGACACAGAAATGAGAGGGCTTTGCTGGCCCAAGGATGAGAGGGGCAGCATTAGCCTGTCTTGACCTGCTGCCTGTGATAAAGCTGTGGCCTCTGGAGACAGAGATGACTAATCAGAAAGGCCTGGTTCCTCAAAATATACGTCACTGACCATCTTGATATGAGTGGGGCATGAAAATTTTTCCTCAGGCCACTTGAAAGTTGTGTTAACTCTGGCTCCTACAACTCCTCACATGAAAAGGGAACAAGGCACAGTTTTCTTACCTTTCTTTACAATGAGCAGCTGTCACCACAAATTCTTCACTTATGAGAAACCCACCACAGCTACTAACACGATCTTGGTCAGTGATTTCGAGATAGGCCATGTAGGGGTGGGAGTGGGGCTCGGACTCAATGCCACCGATAATCTCCCTTGAAACAGAAAAGCCCAGGTTCCCATATATAGGCTAACTGAGCCTTCAGACAGAGCACTGGGTGAGGAAGATGAGTTGAAAGCTGAGGCAAATCCCCACCCTCAGCCTCACCCTTACCTCTAATGTAGCTCAGCCCCACCACGCATCCTTTTTATTGGCTTTCCCTGCCCCAGTGCACCCTGTCAGTCCTCATCTTACTTTGCAGACCACCATGGCTAGTCTTGATTCTGAGTTGTTATTGAAACATTTCTTTATGTCCTGATCCTGACCTCTTTTATGTGAGAGCAATGTTGAATGACCATGAATCAGAACTGGATATTTTGAGGAAAGCAGCTTAAGAGGTACTTCCTAAGCAAGTTTTCTGATTCTATCTCCACCCAAGACTTCTTTTGCCAAGTCAACTGTCATTAACTGCTGGGAAAGGGTATGACTCTTCCAGATAGAGATTTTCCCTTGGAACACTTGCAATGGGTTCTTGCTTTCTCATTTTAGACTCTTATTTGACTCAGGTCAGTAAGCTTAGAATAGGAGCTGAGGACCCAGAGAATAGGGAATCACACCTTAAACTCACCAGCTCCAGCTTCAGGAGGCAAGAGAAAGACCAACCAAAGGAGCAGGACCTGCATTTTCCCAGTGATGCTGCCCATGGTAAGCTGCTTCTGTCACTTTCCTCTCTTGCCCTTGCTTTATAACCCCAGTCATACAAGTAGGGGGAGGGCTGGAGATCATAGGAAGCACATTTTGTCATTCACTCTGGCCTGGCTTATCTTCCTCATCAGAAATTTTTTCAGCTCTCCTCTCTGCTGTGCTGCTGTTGAAGCTATGGTCAGAGCCTCAGTGTCCTGGCTTCTAGGATGACAGGATTGGCTGGGGAGCTGAACCCTTCCAGAGCACATGGAATTTTGGGCCTGGAGATTTAAATAGGGGGAAGGGAAAAACATATGTTTTCTTTCTTTCACTTGTCCTGTTGGGACCGGCTTGTGCTGAGGCCGAGTTGTGAGTGCTAGGCCACGCCCCAATGATGTGTGTCCCAGCAGTGGCCTGAACAATGCTGGGGTGTCTTCTGCTGCTGCACAGATGGTTCCAGACCATGCCTTTTCTTCCTCAGGGATCTGTAGCATGGACATGTGGGCCAGAGCACTTGTGAACCATGGGCCCTGGAAGATGCATGGCCAGGCATCAGGCCCCATGGCCACTGGCACGGGAAGTGGCAGTGGCTGGTAGTACAGACCATGAACACCGACTCCAGGCAGTAGCTTGAGGCGGACAGTGATGGGCAGCTAGAATGATTGTGCAGCAGCTGCCTACAGTTTCCCAAAGGACAGTGTTTTTAAATGGGAGAAGGAACTCTGCGTGCAACCTTGGGTTTGTCTGGCAGAGGTTGGTGGGGTTTTTCTCTGGGTGTTCTGGAGGGGATGGGATGGGACCTGAGGCAGAAGCCTGCCATTCTTCCAAAATTGTGTATTTTTTAAAAAAGTTTTTATTTATTTATTTTTAGATAGAGGGGAAGGGAGGAAGAGAGGGAGAGAAACCATGTGTGGTTGCCTCTCGTGCACCTCCAACTGGGGACTTGGCCTGCAACCCAGGCATGTTCCCTGACTGGAAATTGAACCGGCGACCCTTTGGTTCACAGGCCAGCACTTAATCCACTGAGTCACACCAGCCAGGGCACTAAACTGTGTTGTTTTTGAATAAATGACTCCTTTCCTTTTTCACCAAACCTCTGCCCTTGGAATATGCCTATGTGCAACAGGCAGCAGAACCCCAATCTCTGTTTGGTAACACCCATACTCCAAGGTTGTGGGTTTGGTCCCCAGTCAGGGCACATACAAGAATCAATCAATGAGGGAAGATGGCGGCGTGGTAGGAAGGAGCAGAATTTGCATCTCCCACACCCAGGGAGGGAAAAATAATCGCCAATCAGAGATCAAAAATTGCAGAGGACATTGAAAAACCTGAGGGTAAGGAGACTATGTGGATCAGAGAGGGGACCAGGGGGGTTGCAGCTCTAGACCCGGCGGTGCGCCTGGGTCAGCCCACGGGGCTCCTGGGAGAGAGCTGGGTCATCCGCTAGCCTCCCTGGCCAAACAAAGACTGAGCAGCAGCCGGGGAGGCCAGTTTACCAGACGGCACAGAGAGAGGAGTGAGGACAAAGAGGCACCCACACAGGGGCTGTAAACACCTACGCAAAGCCCTGGTGAAGGTGCGCACCTCACCCCCTGCATCC
>JAPYXV010000252.1:0-58085 GCA_028533065.1 Trachops cirrhosus
ACATCATAATTACATTAGCCAAGGTAAAAATGAAAGAGAGAATCCTAGAAGCAGCAAGAGATAAGGAGACAATTACCTACAAAGGAGTTCCCATCAGACTGTCAGCTGATTTCTCAAAAGAAACTTTACAGGCAAGAAGGGGCTGGAAAGAAGTATTCCAAGTCATGAAAGGCAAGGACCTACATCCAAGATTGCTCTATCCAGCAAAGCTTTCATTTAGAATGGAAGGGCAGATAAAGTGCTTCTCAGATAAGGTCCAGTTAAAAGAGTTCATCACTAAGCCCTTATTTTATGAAATGTTAAAGGGACTTACCTAAGAAAAAGAAGGTAAAAAACATGTATAGTAAAATGACAGCAAACTCACAATGATTAACAACCACACCTAAAACAAAAACAAAAAGAAACTAAGCCAACAACTGGAACAGGAACAGAACCACAGAAATGGAGATCACATGGAGGGTTAGCAACAGGGGAGTGGGAGGAGGAGAGAGGGGGAAAAGGGACAGAGAATAAGTAGCACAAATGGTAGATAGAAAATAGACAGAGGGAGGGCAAGAGTAGTAGGGGAAATGTAGAAGCTAAAGAACTTATGACACATGGACATGAACTAAAGGGGGGGAATGTGGGTGGGAGAGGGTGTTTAGGGCGGAGGGGAATGAAGAGGGGTAATGGGGCAACTGTAATAGCATAATCAATAAACTATATTAATTAAAATAAAAAAAAATAAATAAAAATAGAAGCTTAAGAATATTGTTTCTCAGCTGGCTCAGCGTAAACCTAAGGTAGAGTAGAGGTATGCAAGTACATCTTTTGTCTGATGTGTGAGGCAGATGACTTGTCTCCTTAGTTTCACAGGCCTTCAGGTTTAGAGAGAAATTGAACTTGAGACAATATACTTAAAGATTTAAGTTTAAACAGCTTCATTTATACCTGAGCTTAATGCATGTATTCTGGTACCTTTGTTCTTGTCTAGACCTCTCACAACTTGTATTGAGGTTAGTCTATGTAAACAATAGAAACTGGAAAAAGTGAAGAAATATTACCT
Source organism: Trachops cirrhosus (assembly GCA_028533065.1). Classification (NCBI taxonomy): domain Eukaryota; kingdom Metazoa; phylum Chordata; class Mammalia; order Chiroptera; family Phyllostomidae; genus Trachops; species Trachops cirrhosus. The sequence goes on from JAPYXV010000252.1 coordinate 1,046, forward strand.
CCAGGGCTATATTATATGACATTGTGGCTTCTGCCTAGTTCTCTTGGAGAGCTTGCTCTGGAGAAATGCAATTGTCATGCTTTGAGGACACTCAGGCAGCACTGTGGAGTGTCGTTTGTCAAGAGGAACTGAGTCCTTCTTCCATCATCTAGGAAGAAGCTGAGGCCTGTTTGCAGTATCCACATGAGAAAATGAAGATGGTTTTCTTGGAAGCAGATTCCCAACTTCAGTCAAGGCTTCAGATAATCTCCACATTAGCTGACAGCTAGCCTTCAACTTCATACGACCTCAAATTAAAATTATCTAACAAGTCACTGATAAAGTCTTGCCCCCCCAGAAACCATGTGTGATAACAAAGTTTTGTTTTAAGCTGCTAATTTTGGGATAATGTAGCAATAGATCACTAACAGCATGGCATTTAAAGCCACTGGGCTAAGGAGATCTACTAGAAAGTGAAGGTAGGTAGAGGGGTCATGTTGTCAGGGATCTGATGCCTAAGGTCTGTTGGTATTTTAGTATCAGATGCAGGGGAAGAAGATATAGCTATTTGTTTTTGCCAAATAAATGGCATTTATTTTTCCAATCCGTCAGATGGAAATAGAACCCCCTACAGTGACATGGGTGAAGATTAATGAGATACCATTTGTAATGTGTATAATATAGTGCCTGTAATATTATAGAGTCTCAATTGGCATTCTTCTTCTTCTTCCTTATACCCTACTTACCATAGTTTTAGGTTTATATTTTTGTAAACAGAACAGGATCTTGGATGTTCAGATGAACATCATGAGGCATATAATATTTGCAGAATCATTTTCAAATTAGGTCGATTGTGTTTTTGTAAATATGTTAATATCTTCCTTTGCTTTTAAATTGACCAGTAAAAGAATATTATCAAAATATGCATCTGCATATTTATAATTATATGCAAAAATATAGCTGGTGAAGAAGAATATTAAGAACTCTGTACAGAATGATTTAGGTTTTACCTTTAGCATTATTCATGTTCATTATTATTTTGTCTGACAGTTGAGAAATTTCTATTGAGTAGTACACTTTTTTCTAGGTATGAAATCCTGGGAATTTTTAAGCAATGAGAAGTTTGAAGGTATCTGTTCAAAACAGATGAGTAGAAAATCTGTTTTCCTCAGAAATTATTTAATGTCATATTTAGAAATACTGTAGAGCTGAAATTTGAGATTAGCCATCAAGCATGTGACAATTTTTGTCCTTATCTGTCATTCAAATGCTTCAAAAAGACTTAATGATCTTATATTTCACAGTGTACTGGAAAAATTAGGTTCTTGTTGATGGGAGCATAATGCAAGGAAATTATTTATTTTTGCTTGATGCCCTGAGAAATTCAGGATGAAATTTCTGTAAAACTGTTTCTTATTGTGTAGTGAAATGAATACTATGGCCAGATTATGAATTTAATGTTAGATGATGATGCTTATATTTTCAAAAGGGTGGGCTCAAAGAATGTTTAAGTATCCTTTTATATAAACCTATGTAGAAATGGAAATGTAACCTGGTCAGGGTAATATCTTGAGTCTTAAATGGAGTGTTGTCCACTATATGAGTATTGCACATTTGCACTGCTAACAAAATTCTTAAAATTACTTTTTTTACTCTTTTGCCTGTGGCTTTTCTAATTCATATCTTCTATTTTTTTCATATGTTAGGCAGGTGGAAAATATAATCATTCACCTCTTGCTTCCTAAAATATAAATTTCATCTTAGGAAAAAGATGTTTAATGGGGGAAGAGAATGATTTATTCATTTTTTTTAGTGTTTCTCTGTGAACTAGATCTAGTTCCCTGAAAACAGACTCTGAGATGAAGATTTATGTCCAAGAAGTTTATCAGAAATTTTCCATGAAAGTGTATATAAAGGGGAGGAAAACAAGATTGGGGAGAAAAAAGAAGTTAAACAGTGAAGCAGTGTAGCAGAAGCCTCTGCATCTAGACTTAACCTTCATATCTGTCCCAGTACCCCTTCATTGACTAGTCATTGCATGCAGCCTGCCAGTTGAGTGATGGAATCTTTGTAGTGCCTTAAGAAAACCAATCACTAAATATTCAAGAAGTTTGCAAACTGGTTATTAAACTGTTGATAACTTGAAATCAGCCATCATGGGGATATTTCTTTGCTTTTGGAGTGCCAGTTTACCAGCATGATACTAGGGTGTCTCCTTGGGCAAGGTGATTTTCTTCAGCAGAAGGAAACATCCAGGGACTTTTCTTGTGAGCCATTATCTGGCAACAATCCCAGAAGTCAGGAAGTGACTAGGACATGAAAGGGGAGATCTGGGCAGTGCAGCATGACCTACACTACAGCCCACACCACTTACTGCCCAGGTTCAGTAGTTTTGTAAAGTTCAGAATTCCAAGTGGTCTCTCCTTGGGTAACTTAGAGGATGATTAGTTAGTAGATCTGGAAGTCACAAACTATGCTCATCCTCTTCCTCCTCCCTCTCTTTTACAATCCCTTGTATATTCTCAGTATCCTTGGCTGGCACCTCTGCTGGTCTAGGTAGTATAACTGATGAGGTGAACCTTATCTTCATAGCTAAGAACTCGTTTCATGTATGGCCATTATACCTATTAACCATCAAAAGTGGGCAATAAACTACCAAATGACTCCCAAAGGGATCGCTTATGTGCCAAATTTATTTATCCTTGTCCCCATAAGCCCTACTACTTCCTGATGCTCTGAGTGAATAACCCGACAGAATGCTGACTCCTAGTCTCTTCACACAAAGAGCCTGAAGTAAGTGGGTGGAAGCCTGAAAATAAAGTTGAATAGGACTCTGACTATGTCCCCTGGTGTGTTAACTCTTTTGGAACTGGAAGCTGTAAAGCTTCAGAGTCTAAAGTAATAGAGAATGGAAGTACAAATTACCTACATGGGTTATTGCAAGTGATAGTAATTAAAGCTACTCCTATTCAAATTCCTTTAATTTCTTAACTCTCCTATTTTACTTATTAGAGACCACACATGCTTCTCTCTCCAAGCTGGTACCCCAGTTGAGTCAGAGTGGCTTTGAGGTAGTATATATGTGTTATGATTTCTGTGGCCATAAGTCTACTGATATACCTCCTTTGGTGTGAAGTTGATCTTTTGGACTATTGAGTGGTTATGTAGGATTCTGTGCTGCATCAGATATTATAAATATCTTTAGGTAGATAGTGTGCCACCTGAGGCCCTGTGGGCAAGAAAGAAAAAAATCCATGCTCATAATATATGCTGACTCCAGTCAAGATAAGTAGCTATGTCCCAAAGTAGGAGGGATCCAATGTAATAAATCTGCCACCAAATAGTCTTATGGGTGGATATCATAGTAGGGTATAGAGTTGGTTTTTGTTGGGAGGATTGAACATTTAGCAGAAGCAGTAACTATATCAGTCTTAGTGAGTGGGAACACATAGTATGAGTACCATGTGTAGTTTCCATCTCTGACTCAATTGCTACTCCATTCAAGAGCTCGTTGTATTAGAAATGGGATGGTGGATGGCAACAGTTGATTGATGCCAAGTGGGCAGTTGCTCTGCCTACTTGGTAGTTCAGTACTTATTCCATCAACTATGTTTTCTGGTAGGCATTGATGTATAATACTAAGTCATGGAAAACTGTGACCACTTTCATTGGTGCACCCACATGTCTCTTTTCCAGGTCTTTTTGTCCTCAATCTTCCAACTTTCTTCTTCTAGGCCCATACATATTCAGACAGTCATGAGCCATTGCTCATTAGTCCATTGCCTTCTTATCTTGGACCACTTTCCTTTCCACATGAAATATACAACCATATTTCCGAAGCTTGGACTTTTTCTTCCTATCAGCTTGTCAAAAGGAATTCCCTCATATGGTTATAGGTATGAGCTCAAGGAGAAGAACAGTGCAACATTAATAAAAGATGTGGATGTGTGGGCTTTACTCAGGTAGCCAAGCTATCTTATATTATCTGGATATACCACTTTCATTTTACCATGAATTGGTGTGGACTGGCCCCACCTATGACTTTATGAATTTGACAGGGTATAGATATGGCAACATGGTCATATGGTGTTCATGGTCAGACACTCTGTCAGGATGCAGTAGCAGAACAGCAGCTGTTCATCAAATGGTGTATAGTTGTCCACTGCAAGGCAAGACCTTGCTACAGATATCCTGGGATCTAAATGTAATTTTTCTCTTGGGAAATTTAATAAATGTCACATGGCATGTTTACAATCAGAATGAGATATTCTAGGTAATATGTATCTTCTAAGTAAAATGGGCCAACTGGAATAATTGGACTGAAGCTCTTTTATGCATTAGGCCCTGTTCAAGCCTGGAAGCCTTCCAAGCATGTGCTTCTTTTTAGTGGTGGGAAGAGTAAGATGACATAATATGCCCTTTACTAAAGGTGGTATATCATGGCATGCCTTAAACTTCTGTACCTCTGAAAATTTCACTGATGTGGCACACAACTGGAATTTTCTTTAATTTATCTCTCATCCTCTGGAGCACTTGAGACACATAAAGTTCTCCAATGTACTTAGCACTTTGTATGCAGTTTGTCAATTTATATTTTTTGCCTTTTTAATAATATATATTATTGATCATGCTATTACAGTTGTCCCATTTTTTTCTCCCATTATTCCTGTCTGCCCTTCAATACCCCTCTCACCAGCATCCCCTCCTCTTAGTTCATGTCCATGGGCCATACATACAAGTTCTTTGGCTTCTCCATTTCCTATACTATTCTTAACCTCTCCTGTCTATTTTGTTCCTACCATTTAGACTTCTTATGCCTTGTACCTTTCCCCTGGTTCTCCCCTGTTCCCCTCTCCACTGATAACCATCCATGTGATTTCCATTTCTGTGATTCTGTTCCTTTTCTAGTTGTTTGATTAGCTAGTTAGTTGTTAGTTAGTTAGTTAGTTAGTTTTAGATTCTGTTGTTGATAGTTGTGAGTTTGTTGTCATTTTATTGTTCATATTTCTGGTCATCTTCTTTTTCTGAGATAAGTCCTTCTAATATTTCATATAATAAGGGCTTGGTAAAGATGAACTCTTTTAACTTGACCTTATCTGGGAAACACTTTATCTGTCCTTTCATTCTAAATGATAGATTTGCTGGACAGGATAATCATGGATGTAAGTTCTTGCCTTTCATGATTTGGAATACTTCTTCCCAGTCTCTTCCTGCTACAAGGTTTCTTTTGAGAAATCAGCTGATAGTCCTATGGGCACTCCTTTGCAGGCAACTCTCTGCTTTTCTCTTGCTGCTTTTAAGATTCTCTCCTAATCTTTAATCTTGAGTAATATAATTAGGATGTGCCTTGGTATGTGCTTCCTTGGGCCCAACTTCTTTGGGACTCTGAGATTCCTGGACTTCCTGGGAGTTTATTTCCTTTGTCAGATTAGGAAAGTTCTCCTTCATTATGTTTTCAAATAAGTTTTCAATATCTTGCTCTTTCTCTTCTCCTTCTGGCATCCCTATGATTCAGCTGTAGGAAACTTTAACATTGTCCCAGAGGTTCCTAAGCCTTTCCTCATTTTTTTTGAATTCTTGTTTTTTCATTCTGCTCCAATTGAATGTTTATTTCTTCCTTCTGTTCCAAACCGTTGATTTGAGTCCCAGTTTCCTTCCCTTCACTGTTGGTTCCCTGTATGTGTGTGCATATGTGTGTGTGTGTGTGTATGTATATATGCATATATGTATGTATGCATATATACATATATATGTATATATGTGTATATATATGGGGGTTATTTTTTAATATTTTATTGATTATGCTATTTCATTTGTTCTAGTTCCCCTCTTTATTTCCCTCCACCCTCATAACCCCTTCCACCCATATTCCCCCCTTTATTTTATGTCCATGAGTCATATATATAAGTTCATTGGCTTCTACATTTTCTATACTATTCTTAAACTCCCCCTGTCTATTTTCTATCTACCACTTATGCTACTTATTCTCTGTACTTTTACCCTTTCTCTTCCTCTCTCACTCCCCTGTTGCTAACCCTCCATGTGATCTCAATTTCTATGGTTCTGTTCCTGTTCTACTTGTTTGCTAAGTTTGCTTTCATTTTTGGTTGAGGTGTGGTTGTTAATAACTATGAGTTTGCTGTCATTTTACTGTTCATATTTTTATCTTCTTTTTCTTAGATAAATCCCTTTAACATCATATAATAAGAGCTTAGTGATAATGAACTCCTTTAACTTGACCTTATCTGTGTTGAGAAGCACTTTATCTGCCACTCCATTCTAAATGATAGCTTTGCTGCATAGAGGAATCTTGGATCTAGGTCCTTGCCTTTCATGATTTGTAATACTTCTTTCCAGCCTTTTCTTGCCTGTAAGGTCTCTTTTGAGAAATCAGCTGACAATCTTATGGGAACTTCATTGTAGGTAACTGTCTTCTTTTCTCTTGCTGCTTCTAAGATTCTCTCCTTATTTTTAATCTTGGGTAATATAACTATGATGTGCCTTGGTGTGTTCCTCCTTGGGTCCAACTTCTCTGGGACTGTCTGAGCTTCCTGGACTTCCTGAAACTCTATTCACTTTGCCAGATTGGGGAAGTTCTCCATTATTTGTTCAAATAAGTTTTCAATATCTTGCTCTTCCTCTTCTCCTTCTGGTACCCCTATAATTTGGATATTGGAATGTTTAAAGATGTCCTGGAGGTTCCTAAGCCTCTCCTTGTTTTTTTAAATTTTTGTTTTTTCATTATTTTCTGGTTGAATGTTTCTTTCTTCCTTCTGGTCCACTCCATTGATTAGAGTCTCAATTTCCTTCCCATCACTACTGGTTCCTTGTACATTTTCCTTTATTTCACTTAGCATTGCCTTCATTTTTTCATCTAATCTGCCACAAAATTGAACCATTTGTATGAGCACCCTGATTACCAGTGTTTTGAACTGTGCATCTAATAGGTTGGCTATCTATTTATCACTTAGTTGTATTTTTGGAGTTTTTATCTGTTCTTTCATTTGGGACATATTTTTTGTCTCTGTGTGCTTATTATGTACTAAGAGGCAGAGCCTTATGTATTTTCCAGGGCAGGGCTACCCATGTCCCTGCATTGTGGCGCTGTATGTGCATGAGGGGTCCAGGAGGGAATAATGCCACTTGCTCAGCTCTTGGCCGGCTTTCAGTCACTTCCCCTGATAGCCACAAGCAAATTGGGCCCTTTTGGTGTTTATTCCAAGGTGGTAGTTTTGTGTATGTTCTAGGACCCCATGGGTCTCTCCAACAAACTTGCCTATAAGGCTCTGAGTGTTTCCCACCACCACAACCCCCACAGGTTTTTACAGTCAGAGGCTTTGACTGTATTACCTGGTGCTGGAACCCTGCGCTGTGTGGTCTGTCTTGCTTCCCAGTTATTCCTCCCAGTTTATTCACATGCAAATGTGGGACTGCCTAGTCCATCAGCCACTGCCTCACCCACTCCAGTCCTCCTGCTGCCACCTTGCCATAAGTCCTCTCCACCCCTGCTGCCCATCTCCACCCCTCCTACCTGTCTGGATGAATGTTTCTTTAATTCCTTGGTTGTTGGACTTCCATACAGTTTGATTTTCTGGCAGTTCTGGTTATTTTTTAAATTTTATATGTGTTGTTGTCCTTTTTGTCATGTGAGGAGGCAAAGTGTATCTACCTACCCGTCTGTTCTGGCCTAAAGTTTCCACATTTGTCTGGCTAACATGATACCATCAATCAAGTCAACCAATGGGATATTCTGCATGATAACCAAATGATCCAGAGTTCCCTTCAGACTAGTGGGGGCGGAACCCCAAAAAAACAAAATTATTTTCTGGAGTGCAGGCTTCCCCCACTAGGTGAGTGTTCTAGGAACCCATCTGTATTAGTGTACCAACTGGCATTGTTGTGAGAGGCTGTGTTCAGTTTCAGTGAATTTATTTGAAGACTCTTTCAATGTGTTTGCACATTTCATGATGGGTGATTTACAAATGCACCTGCCCATATCAAGCAGAGTGTTCAGCAGTTTTTGACCAAAAATGTCATTGACCCCCATGCCCTTCCATCCCTATTCACTGAATCTTGACCTAAAAAACTTTTTTTTGTTTCCTAGGATTAAAAAAGTCCTCAAAGGGAAACATTTAGCTGATCTGAAGGATATATAACAAAAATTGTCAGAAGCATTAAAAAACATCAAAATCCACAAGCTCAAAAATTGCTTTGAGCAGTGAAAAAAATGTCTCATTAGGTGTATTGCATCAAATGGAGAGTACTTTGATGGTGACTGAAGTTTACATACGTAAGAAAAAGTAACATACAAATTTTAATAAATAAATTCTGTTTTCTGGGAGTCCCCCTTATATGTTATTGCAGAGTGTGAAAGTTTATCTACACTTATGACATGACTATAATTATACTGTTTCCAACTCACATTCATGTGAATCACTTCTAATTCTCCATCCTTACATAGCTGGAAATTGGATGTGTTTGCTAGTTATCCCCCTGTTACAGTGTTCATTAACACTAGCAAAGATTCCCTTCTAGCAAATTTGCTGCAATTGAGGCTTCTATTTGGTTGTGTTTAGCATAAGTGTATCGTCAGCTGGCATGATACATCTCATGTCTGAAGGGGTCAGAATAGTGATTTAAAAAGGACTATAATGAGGACCACAATGTGTACAAAACTTAATTCATTAAAGTTGTCACTAATCTCTACCTCTTCACTGTGTGATATTTAACTTCTTGTTTTGGTACAATTTTAAAATTACAGAAGAGCTGTAAAATAGTATAGAAAGTTCCCATTACAACTCATCTAGTTTACATAATCATGTTAATATCTTTTATAACATTTTTTAAAACTTAGAAATTAACAATGGTAGAATACTATTATTTAACCACAGCCTTTTTTCAGAGTTCACTAGATCCTTAAATCACGTCCTTTGTTGTTCCAAAACTCAACCTTCCATACCACATTGCATTTAGGTGTCATGCTACCTTATACAAATTAAACCCTCAAGGAGACACCTGCATGCCTAATAGAATGACTAAAATTGAAAAAAAAAATGACAATACCAAATATTGGCAAGAACATGGAGTACCTGGAATCCTTATACATAACTGGTGGAAATGCAAAATGGCATAGTAACTTTGGAAAACCATATGGCAATTTCCTATAAAGATAAGCATGTTACCCAACAAACTACCTACTAGAAATATAAAAATATATGACCAAACAAAACCTGCACTAGACTACTTACAGTAGCTTTATTTATAATAGTCTCAAACTTAAAACAACTGCAATGTCCATTAACAGGTTAATGGGTAAACAAATTGTGATATAATATAATGAAATACTGCTCAGTAATAAAATAATGAACTACTAACACATGTACAAACATGGGTGAATCTCAAAAGTCTTGCACAAGAGTACATATTATATGGTTTTGTTTAAATAACATTCTGAAAAAGATCAAACTACTGAAAGAGGCATCAGAACAATGGTTGCTATGAACTAGAGGCTGGGGAAGGGAATTGACTGAAAAAGATATGAGGTAACTTTAGGGGATGATGGAGATACATGTATTCTTCAGCATTTTGAAAGTTCGTATTTTGGGCCACTTTGATTATAAGAAAGATGCGCAACAGTACCTGTTTTTGCTAACCAAAAGAGATCTTAAAAGGATTTTCACTCTTATGACAGAAGGTGAAAAGCAAAAATAGTGTTCAGTGTTTGTTTTGCAGCATCCTTTATAGTGGCTGCAGCACCAGAGCAGTGAGAGTGGCCCTGGCAAGCTTCTTCCTTGGGAACCCACTCAGTGTCAAGCTGCCATCAATTTGAACTAAGTCTGTGAGCATCTATGATTTATCTCCATTTATTTTGTTCATCCATTAGCAAGATGGATCCTAAGGTATAAGAAAAGCCTAGAAGAGCTCATTAAGGATTTTACACTTAGTGTGAAACTGAGCATAATTAGGTATTTTGATCATGGTGAATGAAAGACACTGTGAATGCATTGAATTTTGGGTCTAGGAGGATCAAAATTATTTCCATATAAACTAATGATAATTGCTTCTTCACTCTATGCCATTTTGGCTTACAAAAGTTTTTATAAAAATGCTGTACTTTCGGATAGTAGGGGAAACCTGTAGTTTATATTTTTACTGTGATGGTGGTGTTTATGTGACTGTATATATTTGTCAAAACTTACCAAATTAGAATTGGGCACAAAGGTAAATTTTATTATGTAAATGATAACACAATAAACTTCACCAAAAAGAAAAGAAAGATGTGGGCATCCACACTTATTTGGATAGCAAACATAGCAAAACAGATTGGTCAAAAGCACAAGTACATTCTGCTTCTCTGCCTTCCTGAGCACCTCACAGATTTCTCTTCAAGTTTCTCAGGGTGCTTATAGAAGCAGCAGTTCTATGTCACCTGTCCATGGAGGACTCAAAAGTGCCTGGCATCTACTAAGTTGTTTTATTAGTCTGATCTTATCCAGCTCTAAGGGTTGTAGTAAAATTTTGTTAAGGGCAAGACAACTCCCCTCCTATGTTTTATCCTATTGTTAGATGAAAGATGCTCTAAGTTTCCCATCCCTACATAGATTGAGCTTCCCTATCCCCACTACTCTATGCCTGAAAATGTTGAGCAAAGTGGCATTTATAAATCACAGTGACAAAAGCCCTAAAGAAGCAGGATACTTTATGGGGACAGCTCAAATGTGCTTATTGGCATTGATGTTTGGTCCACCTATTATTTTTTTTTTACCAGCTGTACAATCAAAATGCAAAACTAAACTCCTAGGTTAATGTGTGCATTCAATGCCTGCCGGACACTCTTTCTAAGCAAAAGGCCATGCTTGCAGTATGCATCTGAAGGGTAATTAGGGGTTTTAAAGTCAAATGGCACTCTTAGGACATTTTACAGTATGAAATTCTGAAAGTGTCCTGATAAAGGGGGGGAAGGAGATTAAAATGAATGTAAATAGAAAAAAATGTGACTCATATGAGATATGAACACTCATGAATGGCCAGGCTTGGACACTATTGTTGTCTTATGTGATTGCAATGTGGTGAAATTATAGGTTTCTTGGTATTTATAGAGGAGTTGATGCCTGAAAAACTGGGAAGGGACTCTGTAATAAATTTAAGCATATTTTAATTGAGTAATATCATGTACTATAGTAGTTAAGAGTTTGGGATTTGGAGTATGGTAGACCTTGATTGAAATTTTAATTCTGTTATTTTCCAGTAAGTGACATTGGATGGGTCATAAAAGCTCTGTAAATCTCCAATATTTCCTCTGAAAATAGGGAAGACAAATATATCTAACATGGTAAATTAGAGATAGCATAAAATATATGCAACACCTGAAGTGTAGGGCTGGCTCACAGAAAATGCTTAAGAAGTAGAATTCAGAGTTTTAAAATCATCAATATTATCATTTTTAAATTTTACCTCAAGACTAAAAGGATGTGTCCACTCAGTTTTCAGATGTACATCTGGTAGGTCTGAATATTTTGGTTTCTTAATAAGTGCTGGTGTGGATATATGCACATGTTTTGCATTTATAAGTAAATATTCATCTGTCTCACCCAGATCTACTAAATGAAAAATAAGAGCTCTGTCTAAACCAGAACCAACATCTGAATATTGAGACTATGAAGGATAAAATGTTTATACTCTATAAATATACTATAAAATAAATTTAAAATTCTTAAAATTACTATAAAAGAGCACAAATGAATTATTGTCATACCAAGAAAGTAAGAGAAAACAAAATAAAAATGTGAATTGCTAAAACAGCTAGAGGTACTGCTGAATCACAAGAAAATATATTTTCTATTTATTTTTCCCAGTTCATCATATAAGCAAAATATAATCCCACAAACAGGTTATCAAAAAGGGACCAGCATGCATAATCAGTAGAAATTAGATACAGGTACTAAAGGTCTGTTTTCTTTTTGTCTTCTCTATTAATGTATTTCCTTTAGCAAAATGTAAATCATGAGAGTTTAATTTTGTGTTCCAATTTGAGATGCTACTTTGAAAATTACTGGGCTTACATGACAGATACTGGAGGGATTCTCCCAATTAAAATCTGTATTATAGGATGAAAGTATAAACAAAGCAGGTAACCACATGTCTCTCTACCCTATCTTCATTAAACTCCACATAAAGCTAAAAGAAAATTTTTATTTCATTACCAGATGTTTTGTACATGCCAAGACTTCAAACATTTTTCCTATATATAGCAGACACTTAATGGAGGTATGAATTTAACCAGGGACCAATTTATACTTCTTACTTACCAGAGACTTAATAGAGAAAATTCTCAAGGAATCTGGACATGGTTTTTTATCTAGAAAGGCAAAAGCTAAGGGAGTGGGATGTAGGTGGAAGAAATGGCACTTGAAATCCCTCTAGGCACTGCTGATGGGTGATATTGGTGAGTCTTTATTTGGGGGATGTGGGGAGGGGTGCAACCTTAGCTACAGGAGGCAGTCCTAGGACAGGATTTTCTCTCATGCTGTGGCAGCAATTGACCAGAAGAGACGCTGTGTCTGGTCAAGCAAGAAAGTCATGTAGAGAAATCGTCCTGGCTCAGAGACTTTTTCAACAAGAAAAACAGAGTAGAGACAAATTTCCTAGCTTGGCTGCCCATATAGTTTGGTCCCTCAGCACACTGTTTTGGACCTCAGGACACTCCATGTCAATTTGCTTCAACCAGTGACAAAGGTAGGTCTAATCAATGGACACTATTAGAAACCAGGCAGTACTAAGACAAAAGAAAGAAAAAAGACAGAAGAAGGAAGGAAGGAAGGAAGGAAGGAAGGAAGGAAGGAAGGAAGGAAGGAAGGAAGGAAGGAAGGAAGGAAGGAAGAAAAAGAAAGAAGGAAAGAAAGAAAATGAGTCCACTCAATTTATGGAGAAGCATCTGGGTGATCTGGATGGATATCTCCTAATTCAGAGAGATCACTTCATCAAAAACTGGCATAGAACCCATGAAAAGGTCCACATCAATAAAGAAGGAGAATTATGTAAGTAGCAAGATTCAGAAGAACAGATATGTGTACATGCATCTCTAGTCTCATATCCATATCTACAATTAAATGTATATTTTCATCTATGTATATCTATCTAATGTACCTATATCTAATTATAGAAGTTGGTGGCCTTATTTAGATTTTGTGTGCTGGGGACATTTCTCAAACTAGACTTTATTAGAGAAGGTTATGAAACATAATTTGAAGATTATTAATGAAAGATACAGAGACAAATGCATATCAGCACTAAACAAGATGCTCTGGGTGACATTCTAATGAATTCTGCCCTTACAGAAGGCAAGCAGCCAGCTTATATGATGGAAGTAATATCATCATGCATATTTTGTGCATATATGTGTATATACACATATAAACCACTTTTGTTTATTACCCAAGTCATCAGTAACTTTTAATTGGCTACAAACTGTAAAGGCGTATCTGAACATTGATTTTTTCCCTGTTGTGATTGAGACATATTTTAGGACAAGAAATGACTTCACCAGAGGGGCCTCTTCTAGTTAGGATTTTTCTTACAGAAATGAAAGAAATCATTGCCCCCCTGACAACTGACTGGCTTTAGTAAATTTTAAGTTTCTATTTAAAAACAGTAAACATAGGTCACAGAAGCAGATATATTAACCCCTATTCACTATTGTGTCCACCACATGTAGATTTTCTGAAAGCAAAATGTAAAAGTAGTTAATGCTTTTAAAACAGGGTCAGCAAACCTTTTCTGTAAAGGATGAGATAGTAATACTTGAGGCTTTGTGGGCTATACAGTCTGTGTCATGACTTCCAACTCTGCTATTGTAGGGCAAAGTTACCCTAGACAACATGTAAATGAATATACATCACTGCATGACAAAGACAGACAGTTCAGATTTGTCCTTGGGCCATAGTTTGCTGATCCAGATTTAATGTGTATGTGAACCTTATGGTTCAAACTAACAAAAAAAAAGTGAAATGAAAAGACACAATTTTTCATGGAATTGAAGTTCTTTATATTGAGACAGAGGAAGGAAAAATTTAGATGATTAAGGATAAGAATACTATAATCCAGCAGGAAAAATTTAGATGATTAAAGAAAAGAATACTATAATCCAGCAAAGTGATTCTTTTAAAAGAATCACTTCAAAATTGACACTTTGGGGAAAACATCCATGTTCCAGTAAGAAGACCAACTAAAGTTCTGCTAAAAACTTAAAAAACAATGAATGAATTTTAATTTTTAAAATACATAACAAGGCCTTCCATAACCCAGGCAAGAAAGAAAGAGAATCTTCAGTTGCTAAAAACATAGAGAAAACAGAATATAAAATAATAATGACCTGATATTATAGGTGGGGCTTATATTGTTTTGGATGTGTGTATATGTATGTGTTGAGGGACACTTCAGGAAGTATTTTTACTAGAAGTTAGACAGTTGTTTTTTTCTGTTTTCTTTATTCCTTTTCATTTTTTCCCTTAATGTCAATGTTTGAAAAAGTATGAAATATTTCAAACATACCAATACACAATAATACAATGTCTCATGGTTCATCATTGTAGTGGAAGCTGTGGTACCTGACACAGATCTGCCTGCAGGACTAAGGCAATCACATATCTGCCCAACAGCTGAGTGTTAGGCAGACAAGGACTCAGCTGCGGATCACTCCAGGAATTGCTCCAGGCTAAAGCAAAGTGGCTTGCCAAAATTTTCACTTTTTTCCCAGGGTCAGCCTAAAACCTATTACTAGTCAAGGAAAGAGTCTTGACATTCAACACTTTTATCTCAATTTGGAAATCTCTAGAGAGTCATCCAACTCTAGAGGGATCATAAGATGGTGCCACTATTGTAATCGAATTGCAGTTTAGTTTTCCTTCTGCTCAATCCTTCTTTCCTCATTTCTTTTAGGAATTGTTCTTAAGGGTCTAGTAAATCACTCAGTGTCTCAAATTCTATTTCCACAGAACTGGACCTGAGACAATTATCACCCGTCTTTATATATTAGCATTATTTCTTATTTGTTTAGATACTACTGTATTTTGATGTGGGAATTAAATTTTATAGACACACAATTAAATTCCCTTTTTACCCACTATGTCTAGATAAATCAGCAATCTTTAATCCAGTCTTTATAAATCCCATGAACATTTCTGTGTTTTAGCATATATTTATAAATCTATAATTTTATAGTAATTTGGCAATCATTTTAGCTCTATGTATGGTATCATAGAATATATTCTGAACCACACTACTTTGTACTTAAATTGTTTTGGGGATTTAAATAGCATAGATTTATATATCTATAAACATTTCATAGTAATTTTGCAATCATTTTAACTCTATATATGGTATCATAGAATGTATTCTGATCCATAATACTCTGGATTCAAATTGTTTTGGGGATTTATATTTGCTGATATACTTAGCTCTTTAAAATATCACTCACAGCAAATATGTCAAAATGTAACAGCTGATACATTTCAAACTCAGGCATATGCATCTCTGGTATATAATTTCCTAAAGGAATACTGAATGCTTCAGGATTAAAGATATTTAAAAAGTAATGTAGTTTGATTCAAAGGAAAATAATGATACAAACCTCTTGTGCTCCTCCTCCACTTCCATTTAGTTGCTAGAGTCCAAACTGTATTGCACAAAAGCCTTTTGCAACATGACTCATGTCTACCTGTGTATCTAGTTCCATCAGCAGCTGCATGCTTTTGTTCTGGCCCATTATTTTCAAAAGTAGGTTGTATAGAAGGATAGTCCTGAAAAATGTTCTATGATAAAGGTGCTCTTTGGTCACATAATCCATTAGTTATGATAGCTATAGGTCCCTCTTGGATGTACATTTGTTTCTCCATGTTAAAGGCAGCAAGAAATTCTGCAATAATAAATCTATTTAATTTTTACTTAACTGGTATTTCCCAATTTTGTTTTTTTTTCATATTTTTTTTTGCTTACAGAGCTTCTAATAAATTGCCCACAGGATGAGCATACTGTGGACACACTTGACAGTCACCACTCCAGTTATATTTTCTCTGTTCACTGTCCGTCCTTGAACGTTCCATGAATTACCCATGTTGAATATGTTTGTCAAATCCACTCAGTACAATGCTTCTTGTCCTTCTAAAGCAATTAATATGTCTGCCTCTACTATTCTAACTGCCCAAGGCACAATCTCAGCCACTAGAGAAGATCCTAACTAGTTAGAATCTCAGCTTCTTTAAGAATGGGGTCTGTATTTGTCCTGTTCACTCTGAGTGTCTAACCAGTACCTGACACATAGATGGAATTCAATAAATGTGTGTTGAGTTCCTGAGGGTGGATGGGTGGATAAATATGTGTTCTTATAGAATTAATGAACAGTTACATTTATACTATGTTAAATTCATTCGTTACCTCTCTTCCACCAGACAGCAGGATCCCCAATGGCAGGAACTTTAGCTGATTCATGGTCACATCTGCAATGCTTAACACCATGTTTGTCATGTAGCAGATGCTCAAGAAATGTTTCTGAAATTCAGGGGTCAGGAATAGAGAAATGTGGGAGAAATGAAAAAAAATGATATAAAAGTCAAGGCTGAAATATATTTCCAAAAATGTAATAAGGAATGAGTAAAAAACTGTTCTAAACTGTTAGGACAGTTGGCTTATTTCAAAGTAAATTATTTTAACTCTTCCATGCAATTTTCTTTCCTATTGCTCTCATTTTTATCTAGTGAGAGTGACTCTCGAGAATAAGTTAATCAGGAGTCCAAGTGCCAAGTCTCAGAAGAAATGTTAAGAAAAACACTGAGTTTGTGCGACTTACGAACAGCTTGTAAGGTTTATAACACACTGGCCTACCACTAGGATGACAATGTACTAAGAGCATGGGTGACTTCTTTCAGAGAGGTGAAAATGCCCACAATCCAACAGTGAGCAGAAGGTAATGGATTTAGAAATTTTGTAACTAGATAATTTGCAAATTGTTCAGATTGTCATTATTCTTGTTTATTGATCCCAGTTAAAAGTATCAGGGTTCAAATATTCTCTGATTATCAGAGCTTCATCATGCTTGGTACTTCTCTCCTTCACCCAACAGTTTGTGTCATTACTTTTAAACCTGGAATCCACTGTCATGTAGCAAATACATTCTCTTGTATTTTCAATCTTTTCATAGAATTGTCCTACAAATTCCATTCTTTTAGAAAAGCTCTTCCATAAGATGCCTTTTCTCTCCTGCTCTTTCAAATAGATTGATACATATCATACACCTGAAATAACTTGAGTAGAGAAGTTTAGCATCTTCATCCACTGTGCCCTTGTTTTGTACTACTCTTTTCTTTACATTGACCATTTGAAGTTCACGCCAGCCTTCTAGAGTAGTAACTCTTTACATTGATGCCATTTATTCACTCCAGTCCACTTCTCTTGGTCTTTCCTTCCTCCATCCTTGTTAATTCCCAGAGCACCTAGTAGGAGTTCTTCAATGTGCTTTCATAAAACCCTATAATTTCCCAAGAGTAAAGCAACATATGTATCTGAGTCTACATGTGTATATTCTTCATTAGAGTGTGAATCCCTGAGAGTAATTATTGTCCCTTTTTTCCATTATTGTACCCTAATCTTTCACACAGTATCTACTCCAAAATTTTACTCTAATAAATATTTGTTGAAGAACTGAATGATGGCAGAGTACAGCAGGGCAATAAGATCTAAGCCTGCATCTCAAACACATCATTAATGTTGACATTTTTCACCAGTGATCCTCAGTTCTCTATAAAGCTCTCTAATTACCTCTAGCTGTTGTGTTTTCTGAGGTTTTGTTCATTTATAGTTCAAGTTTTATGCTCTAAGATGAATTACATGTATGCCGAAGGTGAGTTAATGGAGCATATTTTGTGGATAACTGTTAATTTACCTTAGAGAGCATATGGAACCAAGTAATTTAGGAACTTTTTGCTTCCCTCAAACATTATGGGGAGACCTTCAGAACTGCTACCTACTAACCCCACGAACCTAATATATATCATCACTTCCCAACTCCAATACTTGAGTATCTATACATACCATCAGTGAACAGGTCTATCTACCATAAACTTATATTTATAAAATGTTTGTATTTTGATTTGGTTCTGGATAAATAATCAACAAAGACAGTCCCATATTAAGGACTTTGGTTCACAAAGATTGTTTGGTATCTTCCTCAGTCTCGCTGAGAGGACCTCTTGTGAGGTCCTCCTAAATCCACATAACTTCTAGGATCATCATGTTACTTTCTACAAACTTCAGATTCTTACACTCACTTCTAATTTGCTGCTGCTTTGTTTCGAACATCTGCTTATCAATGTTAAGTAATCTCTACACAATGTCACCAGAATCCTTGTCAGAGCTTACTGTTGATAAATTCAGACCCCTGAAACATCCTTTCCTCCCAATGGCCCATCGATTTCAAAGTATGCTCTCCTTTCTTAAAACTCACATTGATTCTTTTTTTTTTTTTGCTGATACTTTTTTAAAAATTACTTTATTGTTGTTCAATTACAGTTGTCTGTATTTTCCCTTCATCACTCCCCCTGACCCCAGCCAACCCACCTCCCTCCCTTGCTTCCACCCTCCCCTTGGTTTTGTCCATGTGTCCTTTACAGTAGCTCCTGAAAACCCTTCCCTTCATTGTCCCCTCCCCTTCCCTTCTGGTTATTGTTAGCTTGTTCTTAATTTCAATGTCTCTGGTTATATTTTGCTTGTTTTTTTCTTTTGTTGATTATGTTCCAGTTAAAGGTGAGATCATATGGTATTTGTCCCTTACCGTGTGGCTTATTTAACTTAGCATAATGTTCTCCAGTTCCACCCATGGTCAGAATGGTCATCATAAACAAATCAACAAACAAGTGTTGGAGAGGATGCCAAGAAAAGGGAACCCAAGTGCACTGTTGGTGGGAATGCACAGTGGTGCAGTCACTATGGAAAACAGAATGGAGTTTCCTCAGAAAACTAAAAATGGAATTCCCTTTTGACCCAGCAATTTCACTGCTGGGATTATATCCTATGAGCCCTGAAACACCAATCCAAAAGAACTTATGCATCTCAATGTTCACAGCAGCACAATTTACAATAGCCAAGTGCTGGAAGCAACCTAAGTGAAAATGCCCATCAGTGAAAACTCACATTGATTCTTATGGTCCTGGATTAGGCTGAATTGCAGTTAGAATCTTAAAATTCACCAATAACTCTTACTTATAATTTTTCCTAAGCAATCATGAGTCAACTTAAATTAATCAAGTTCAATAAAATTAAACTCTCTTTAACTAAAGCTGTTCAAATAAATAAATGCTATAAAGAGACAAGAAGTTTAATTTACCCTCAGCCTTCTAGATGAAACATACATAGTCAGCACTTGCCCTCTCCAAAAACAGTAATAAATATTTCAGTTCTCTTGACCTCTCCCTGACCATGCTGCAGCCATTCAGTCATTTGTCCTTGAGAAAACTAAGAAGGAAAAGTAAGACTTCAGTTTCCTTTTCAAATGAGCTGTTTTCATACCCATCTTCACAACTGTACTTTTCTATGTGCAGCCTCCCAGCTAGACACTAGCCCTTCACCA
This sequence comes from Trachops cirrhosus, assembly GCA_028533065.1. Classification (NCBI taxonomy): domain Eukaryota; kingdom Metazoa; phylum Chordata; class Mammalia; order Chiroptera; family Phyllostomidae; genus Trachops; species Trachops cirrhosus. The sequence continues at coordinate 20,643 of JAPYXV010000252.1, forward strand.
TTCCATTCATCTACAATGCTGGATGGCACTGATAGTTTCTATTGTGTGGTCCAAGGGAAAAAAAAACGCTTTGCTACTCCATTGCAATATCTGCCTTTATTTTTCAACTCTGTCAGACAAAATCTGGAATCCTTTAACATACTGTATTTTTCAGACTATAAGACACACTTTCCTCCCCCAAAATTTGGGAGGAAAAGGGGGTGCATCTTATAGTACAAATGTAGCTTACTTGGCTCACTGTGGGGGGGTGGTGGTGGAGTGGAGTCACAGGTTATTAAATATTTTACCACATTTTTTGCCTGAAATTATTATTTTTTACTTTCCTTCTCTAAAACCTAGGTGTGTCTTATGGTCCAGTATGTCTTATAGTCCTAAAATATGATAATTCCTTTATCACCCTTTTAAAAGGATATTTATGAATGATGGACTAATTTGTCATCAATTAATTAAATATTTTGTTTAAAATGCATATATATGTATTTTATATATATGTACTTTATATATATACATTATATATGCATTATATATGCATTATACACACACACACACACACAGAACATTTTTTGTCCTCTATACTGTATTGGCCAATGCTTAATATTACAGTATATATCTTTCTATACACATCATATGAGAAAACACTGATATACTGAGAAGCCATTGTGGCTAACAAAATTATCCTTTTGTACTCCCTAACCTACAGATCATATTCCCCTCAATCCCTTCCTGAACTACTTGGCCCTTGCTTTTTACATTCAGATAGATCCTCCCTTCAAACTCAGTGGACTCAGTCAAATACCCACATTCTGTTCTACCCATGAAATGCAAAGCAGTGTTCTGTAAAATTTCTCCATGAACAATTTGTTCTCTGATTCCTAGAATACCAAAACAGTAATGTTTCAGAGCTGGCTGGCATATAAATATGCACCACTTATATTCTTAAAAAGTACTGCTTATGAAATAAGGGTTTTAACTTATTGTCAGGGGAAAGAAGCTTCTATTTTAAAGCCAAACATTTGACTACTTAGTACTTTTAAACCTTCTATTTAGCTGATATGATGACAAAAGTATCTATGGTAGTATAAAGATGTTGGTACTTTAAAAAAGCTATTTGGTAAAAATGTGCCTGCACAAATAATAAAAAGAACAAACCAAAACAGAAATATTCTAATAAGAAGACCTTGGGGAAATATGGAGTGTGGTATATTTTATACATTGCTTTCCAACATAGGCAGTAAATTAGTGAGCTTTTTGTTTGTTTTGTTTTGTTTTAGAAGCCATATTAATTGGAACACAAATATGGTTTTGAATTTTGATTCTCTAATTAATTTTGTGACATTTGAAAGTAATTTAACTTCTTTAACCTATAAAATAAGAAGTTGTTAGTCCATAAAAAAGTAACAGAGCTGGTGTGGCTATCAAATAAAACGTTCTGTGAATGAATTTAGCAGAGTAGTTACCACATGTCAAGCAATCATTCATCAGTAGCTTTCTATAGTACATTAACTGCAAAGTGAAAATCCTTGAATATATTTCTTAAAAGGAATCCTTATTAGAGAGAGAATCATTAAACATGCCAAAGTAGCATATGGGAAACAAAAGCAGAGATAAAGGCATTTATGGAAATGATGCCTACACAAAAAGCACAGTTTTCTTAAGCCAGAGTAAAGGAAAATGAATTCTAAAATCTCCCTAAAATAGTCATCCATTCAGAAACTATAGAATAGTAGAATTAGCAGAAGACATGAAACCAGGAAGCTTCAACAAATCCTGGATCTTCTCTGAACCTCAAGTTCCATATCTATAAAATATCTAATGGACTTTGGTCTTGAATGAAAATTAAAGGTATAAAATAATAGGGGACAACCACACAATGCGTGGTATCATTAAGTCAATCCATCAGCAAGTATTTAGTAAATGCCTCCTGAAAGTTTTATTCTGGGCTTAGTCTTGTCAAGAATATCAGGAAAAGTGCTGCCAGGATAAAGGCTCTTTGATTTCAACATACTTAACATGCATGATTACTGGAAAATTAAATGTATAATAACAGGTGTTTATTAACCTAGCTGTATAATAGGGGGAAAAGCTAGCCCTTCAGTAGAGGGCAATTGTTCAAGTCTGAAGTGTGTAAATGTGTTCCCATTCCCTTTAGATGTTTAAAAATGAAAAACTGCTCATAGTTGGTTAAGTTAAAATGTCCTTTTTTATTTTTCTTGAGTGACTAATATTTTATGACCTCCATTTTTTTCTAACCTACATCTCAGTGAGACAGGTAATGATTTTTTTATAGACAGCTTGAATTTTCTCATATTGCTTAAAAACCCCTTTTGTACCCAAATTAAAAAAATGTTATTCATAAATTTCATACAATAAACAGTTAATGATATTTCTTATTTATTAAAATTTACTACTTGCTATTGCTGTTAGTGATAGCAAAAAAACATCAACAAATGGGGTAAATTTGGCCAAATGTGGCTCACATATAGATTCTGAAAGGCAACTTAATAAACCTAAGATACTCACTTGTTACAATGCTTTGTAAAAGAGACTACATTCTTCTAATGTCATCATACCCTTGAAAGACTTGTTAATCTCTTTGAATTCCTGTATAAAAACACAACAACTACTTAAGGAAACCAAAAATACATGAACAACATTTACACATATACAACAAAACTGGGTTTCAAGATATCTCCATGAAGTGCAAAATACACCAATAGCCACAAGACAGGCATTGCACCACTGGCTATGTGGGAAGAAGACAAAGGAAGCAGTGAGGTTGGCATCCTTCAGAACTGAGAAGTCACCTCAAAGAGCCAACAGAGATTTTCTGTAAAACAACTTGAGAACAGCAGCCAAAACTGGGGAGGGGTTTGCTCTCTGCAAAATGAGCAAGTGCTAGGGGCCGGGTGCAGAAGTGCTAAAGAACTGCAACAGCCCAGCCCCTGATAATTCTCACAGTAAACTCCAGAATCCCTTTGCATGTGTTCCTCACTGAGCAGAAACTTCCAGGAGCTGAATTAGAACTGAGCATTGCAACATCTAAAAGATCAGAAAAATTATTTTCACATAAAAACACCCAGAAAAGCCTCAAATCACTATAAATCAAGTTGTTTATTTATCTCATCAAATAATAAAGATAACAATAACAGAAAAAACATATTTGAAGGAATAAAAAGTGTGAAGTTAAATTTCAGTCAAAATCCTAATAAGACAAAAATGAGAATCAGGAACAGACTAAATTCTTTACAGACTATGGGAACAAGCTATAAAGATGAGCCCACAAAACCAATAGAAACTATCACTGACTATTTTAAAATGAGCTAGAAGACATTAAAGTGATTTAGGACATGAAGGGAAAACATGGATAATTAGCAAAAGTCAGAAATAGGGTTACTGAGGTCAAGAAGAATTAACAAATTATATTAGAAATTAAGACAAAACTGGAAGGAACAAATGAAAGAAAGAAGAATATATAATGTCTTAAGAAATGGAAGATGAGCTTCTTTTCCCAGGAAATACCAAATAGTGAATGAAGCAGGTTTGGTGGGAGGGCCTGGAGGCCCCAGGGGCCCTAGAATGGGAGGCCATGGCGGCTTCTGTGGAGTATTCAGCAGTGGCATCTGGAGCTGAGGCCATGGCCATAGCCAGGGTCAAGGTCAGGGGCAAGGCCGCAGAGCTCATTGAGTCAAGGCCAAGGGTAAGGAGTGGATCCCCATTACCAAGCTCGGCTGCCTAGTTAAAGACATAAAATCAAGTCCTTAGAGAAGATCTATATCTTCTCCCTGCCCATCAAGGAATCTGAGATGATTGACTCATTCTTGGGGGTGTCCCTCAAGGATAAGGTTTTGAAGATTATTCCCATGCAAAAGCAGACACATGCTGTCCAGAGGACCTGGTTGAAGGCATTTGTTACCATTGGGGATTACAATGGACATGTTGATCTGGGTGTTAAGTACTCAAAGAAAGTAGTCACTGCTGTCTGGGACCATCATCTTGGCCATGTTCTTTATTGTTCTTGTGCAGTGAGGCTACTGGAGGAACAAGATCAGCAAGAGCCACATCATCCCTTGCAAGGTGACTGGGTACTGTGGCTCTGTGCTGGTGCACTCATTCCCTGCCCCCAGGGGCACTGGCACTGTCTTAGCCCCTGTGCCTCAAACCTGCTGATGATGGCCAGTATAGACGACTGCTATACCTCAGACAGGGGCAACACTGCCCCTCTGGGCAACTTCACCAAGGTTGTCTTTGAAGCCATTTCTAAGACTTACAGCTATTTCACCCCTGGCCTCTGGAAAGAGACTGTATTCATCAAGCCTCTCTGTCAGGAGCTCACTGACCATATTGTAAAGACACATCCTAGGGGAGAGAAGATGGTGGCTGAGTAGGTAGAAGCTGAGTCCTCCTGCTCTTGCCCCCAACTCGGATTCTTGGCTGATCTTCTGATAAATAACATGAACAATCAATGGGATCTTAGCTGATAAATGATGTTTTGAAGCCAAGGAGTACAGAAGACGCTTTAAAACAGGCAGAAAGGAGAGTATATAAGTTGAAGGGGAACTATCCCATGCATGGTACATGCAGTAATGGAGAGACTGGTCAGAAATAGCAACTTTGTGGTTCCTTCACTTCCTGGGGTGGGGGCCCCAGTTTCATACAGGGAACTCCCCCAGACCCTGGTCAGGAGTGATGTGGGAGGATATACAAAGTCAGGGAGATCCAGGCTCCATACCCACAATAAGCAGCACATCCATAGTTGCAGTGCGAAACACCAACTTGGAAAGTGCCAGAGAGAGAGAGGGACTCTGCTTCCCAAAATGATCAGGGGCTGAGATTGGGTTGGGAAGAGGCAGGCTGCAACCAGCCATGATCATGAGAGACTTGTGACTTTTTTGAGAAGTGGTATGCACAGAGAACTAGGCAGTGATTCAGTACTCTATACTGCAGTAGGGTTGTCACAGAGAAACTTTTTAAAAGGGCAGCTGAAGAGTGCTGGTCAGGGATGCTGGTGCAACTGCCCAGCAAAGGGGCAAAACTGAAAGCACAGTTTGTTCCCACTGACTACAGCTGGGCAGGGAGATGAGAAAGTTGCACAGCAGAGGGATTTCTGGGCCAAACTCAGCACAAATAGCAAGCCAGGTACTATGCAAAACAGAGTTCGGGACCATATCTATTTGGAGGGAAGTGGGCTGGGAAATAGATGGGGAAGAGTTGAGTGCCTGAGATTACTTACAGCCAGGCAGAACCCCCTTCCCAGCAAAGTTAAAACAACTGGGAAGGGAAGGAGGTACCCAGCCACCACTTCCTGCAGGATAACAAACACCACATCTAATGGGGAAGCTCTGCAGAACAGTCAGGACAGGTTCAAGAACCCCCTACAGGGTGCATATCCACAGGAGAAAGACAGGAAGAAAAATTCCAAAAGGGCACATTTTGAACTTTTCTCAGTGAATACACAAAATAAACAAAATACACTGGTTGCTAGATCCCTATTCTACTGAGGCCAGCAGGGCAGGGAGACCAGAAATCAATGCAGCAAAGGATAATAAGGGCCCTGCCCAGCCTCTGCTCTCACACAGAACTGTCATCAGCACCAAGTAGGAAAGAGCTAGCTCCTCCCTGTGGACAGCTAGTTCATCAGAAACTATATATTATTGGAAATGAGCTGGGACAGACCAAGACAGGAGGCACAGGGGCAGAGAAACACACTCATAATTTTCACAGAAGACTGAACAGCACCTACCATTGGATACCTAGGGGTCTCACCTTCCTGATTGCAATAGAAGCCCACTCTAGAAGCAGGTGAAGGTGGTACATGCAGTGCTGCCAGAAGTTGGACAACCCACCACCCATGGACCTTGAGCTGACAAAAATGCAGAGGCAGATCCAGAAGGAAACAGAAGGCAAACCACAAATTCTGAAGAGATGAATTCCACCTCGATCTTCAGTATTTGCATTACTTTCTCTCTCATATAGCCTTTTAACATTTTTTCTTTTTCTTCAATTGTATTCCAACTAATTCATTGTTGTTGTTCTGTATTTTTTATTTTTTGTTTATATTTTATATTATTTTATTTTATTTTTATTTCAAATCTCACACTGCACAGTTCCTTTGTCTTACTCCATTTTGCCTTCTTCCTTTCCTTTCCTTTTTGTTTTAAAATTTATTTTCCCCTTTTCTGTGCCTTGTTCTTATTCCTTACTCTTACTATTTCTCCTTCCTCTATCCTCTCAAAATAATTTTTATTTCTTTCAGTCAGCTCACCTTCTTTTTCTCTTTTTATAATGTTCTTATTTTTTCTACATTCATTAATCATTGTTTGTTTGGCATGGATACTGCAATTATTGTTGTTTCTCTTCAAGTTTATTCCTATTTGTTCACTATATATTTTTATTTCAAATCTCATAGGTTACTGTCTTACTCCATTCTGCCTTCTGCCTGCCCTTCCTTATCTCAGTTTGGAATTTTATTTCTTCCCTTTCTTAGCCTGTATTTTATTCTTTACTCTTATAATTTCTCCTCCATCTATCCTCTCAAAATCATTTTTCTTTACTGTAGACATCTTATATTCTTTTTTCTCTTTCTTATAATATTCCTGTTCTCTTTCCAATTTTATTAGTCTTTGCTCATCTGTCATTGTTATTGACCCTTTGAGTATTTTTCTTCAATTTTGTCCCTATTGATTCACTATGTTTTTTATTTTATTTTAAACCTCACATTATGTTATTCCCCCTTTTTACTCTATTTTGCCATCTCCCTTCCATTACTTTAATTATGATTTAAATTTTAGTTTCTCTCTTTTTTGCTTTGTTCCTATTCCCTATTCTTATTATTTCTCCTCCACCTACCTCTCAAAATCATTTATCTCTCCTTTATCTATTTCATATTTTCCTATCTTATAATTTAAATTTCTATACACTTCTATTAATCTTTGCTTATTTACTGTTACTATTGCTGATGTAGTAGGGGAGTATTTTTGCTGGCATTGGTTTTATTTCTGGGTAGTTTTGCTTTGTTCTGCCACCACCTGTATAACAGCATACAATAAATAATGGGGGTCATGAGTCTAGTCAGTCAATTGGAGTGGAGAACCAACCAATGAATATGCCATCGATGATCAAAGCCTAAGTACAATAAGAAAGTCCACATAAACTGAATAAAGGGCAATCCTAGAGCATCCAGATCAAGAGATCAAAGAGACTACACCACTGAGTCTCACAGAACTCCTACCACAGAAGGCCACCTTATGAAGACAGGGAGTCAAAGCAGACCAATATGATATTCAGAAACAAACAAACAGAGTCACCTAAAATGGGGAGACAAAGAAACAACCCCTAATGAAAAGGAAAGGAGAATTCCCAGAAAAATATCTAAAAGAAACTGAGGCAAGCAATCTCTCAGACATAGAGTTCAAAATAATGGTTATAAGGATGCTCAAAAGGTCAGTGAGAACTATAAGGAACTGCATAGAATCTACCAGGAACATAGTGGGAACTACATCAGCATGAAAAAGGACATGGAAATTATGAATAAGAACTGGGAAGAAATGAAGAATACAATATCTGAAATGAAGAATATATTAGAAGGAATTAAAGCATGATATATGAAGCAGAGGATTGTCTCAGTGAACTGGAAGACAAAATGGAAAAAAAACCCAGTCTGGATAACAAAATAAAACAAAAAGGACTCAAAAAGAATGAGGATAGTTTAAGGGAACTTCAGGAGAAAATGAAACAACAACATGCACATCATATTAATACCAGAAGAAGAAGGAGAAAAGGAGAAAGGGATAGAAGACCTGTTAGAAAAAATAATGACAGAAAACATCTCTAACTTGGTGAGGCAAAAATCATGCAAGTTCAGAAAGCACAAAGGCTCCCAATCAAGATGAACCCAAAGAGGCCTACTTCAACACACATCATATTTAAAGTGATAAAATGTAAAGACAAAGAGAGAATCTCAAAGGCAGCAATGGGGAAACAACTAGTTACATACAAACGAGCTCTGATTAGTCTATAGGCTGATTTCTCAACAGAAACACTGCAAGCCAGAAGGAATTGACATAAAATATTCCAAGTATTGAAAATCAAGGACCTGCAACCAAGGCTACTCTATCCAACAAGGCTCTCATTTAATGGAGGGTGAAATAAAGAGCTTACCAGGGAAAAGAAGGCTAAAACAGTACATTTCTACCAAGCCAGCACTGCAAAAGATGCTAAAGCGAATGCCTTAAGAAGAGGAGAAGAGAGGAAAAGAGAGAGAAACACAGATACAAAGGGAAAAAATGACAATAAGTAAGTACCTGTCAAAAATAACCTTAAATGTAAATGGATTAAATACTCCAATCAAAATACATAGGGTAGCTGAATGAATAAGAAAACATGGACTGTATATATGCTGTTTAGAAGAAACTCACCTCAGAACAAAAGATTTACAGAGGCTGAAAGTGAGAGGTTGGGAAATATATTCCATGCCTGGACTTGGGGAATAAAGCTGTGGTAGAAATACTTATATCATACAAAATAGACTTCAAAACAAAGGCCATAACAAGAGACAAAGAAGGTTAATAAATAATACTTAAGGGACTTGTCCAACAATAGGATATAACCCTTGTAAATATATATGCACTCAACACAGGAGCACCTAACTACATAAGGAAAATCGTGGAGGACTTTGTGAAGGACATCAACAGCAATGCAGTCATCATAGTGGACTTTAATACCTTGCTCTCAACAATGTATAGATGTTCGAAGCAAAGAATTAACAAGGATATTGTGGCATTGAACAACACTTTAGATCAAATGTACTTAATTGATATTTACAGAACTATTCACCACAAAGGAGCAAATTATACATTCTTTTAAAATGCACATGACTCTCTTTTCAAAGATAGACCACATGGTAGAACACAAAACAAGCCTTGAATTCAAGAAAATTGAAATCATATCAAGCAACTTCTTAGATCAAACTGGCTTGAAACCAGAAATCAACCTCAACAAAAAAACCTCAAAAACATTCAAATACATGGAGACTAAATAATATGTTATTAAATAATGAATGGGTTAACAATGAGATAAAGAGAGAAATCAGAAAGAATCTGGGAACAAATGAAAATGAACACACAACAGCCCACACCCTATGGGATGCAGTGAAGGCAGTCCTGAGAGGAAGTTCATAGCTATATGGGCTACCCAAAGAAGACAGAAAAATCTCAAACCTAACCCTACATCTAAAAGAACTGGAGGAACAACAGCAAACATAACTCAGAGAAAATAGAAAGAAGGAAATAATCAAGATCAGAGCAGAATTAAATGACATAGAGTCTAAAAAACTATCCAAACAATGAATCTAGAAGCTGGTTCTTTGAAAAGATAAGCAATATCAACAAACCTTTAATTGGACTCATTGAGAAAAAAAGAGAGGGAGCCCAAATAAATAAAGTCAGAGACAAGATAGAAGTAACAACCAATATCACAGAAATACAAAGGGTTGTTAGAAATTACTATGAACAACTACAAGCCAAGAAACTGGAAAATCCATGAGGAATAGACAAATTTTTGGAAATAAACAATCTCAAAACTGAATCAAGAAGAGGCAGAAAGCATGAATAGACTAATAACTAGAAGCTAAATTAAAGCAGTGATTAAAAAAAAAAAAAAACTCCCATCACAAAAAGCCCTGGACCAGATGGGTTTACAAGCGAATATTACCAAACATTTAAAGAGGAAATAACACCTCTCCTCCTCAAACTATTCAAAAAAATTCAAGAAGAGGGAAGACTCCCAACCTTTCTTTTTACAAGGTCAGTATTATCCTAATCCCCAAACCAGATAAAGATACAACAAAGAAGAAAAATTACAGACCAATATCTCTGATGAACATGGATGCAAAAATCTTCAACAATATTGGCAAATTGGATCCAACAATACATTAAACAGATCATACACGATGATCAAGTAGGATTTATCCCAGGGATGCAAAAATGGTATAACATTCAAAAATCAATAAATGTAATACATCACAAGTAATAAAATAAGATAGAATAATACAGAAAAGAGTAATAGAGTAAATTAGGGGAATAACATAATGTGAGGTTTAAAATAAAATAAAAAACATAGTGAATCAATAGGGACAAAATTGAAGAAAAATACTCAAAGGGTCAATAACAATGACAGATGAGCAAAGACTAATAAAATTGGAAAGAGAACAGGAATATTATAAGAAAGAGAAAAAAGAATATAAGATGTCTACAGTAAAGAAAAATGATTTTGAGAGGATAGATGGAGGAGAAATTATAAGAGTAAAGAATAAAATACAGGCTAAGAAAGGGAAGAAATAAAATTCCAAACTGAGATAAGGAAGGGCAGGCAGAAGGCAAAATGGAGTAAGACAGTAACCTATGAGATTTGAAATAAAAATATATAGTGAACAAATAGGAATAAACTTGAAGAGAAACAACAATAATTGCAGTATCCATGCCAAACAAACAATGATTAATGAATGTAGAAAAAATAAGAACATTATAAAAAGAGAAAAAGAAGGTGAGCTGACTGAAAGAAATAAAAATTATTTTGAGAGGATAGAGGAAGGAGAAATAGTAAGAGTAAGGAATAAGAACAAGGCACAGAAAAGGGGAAAATAAATTTTAAAACAAAAAGGAAAGGAAAGGAAGAAGGCAAAATGGAGTAAGACAAAGGAACTGTGCAGTGTGAGATTTGAAATAAAAATAAAATAAAATAATATAAAATATAAACAAAAAATAAAAAATACAGAACAACAACAATGAATTAGTTGGAATACAATTGAAGAAAAAGAAAAAATGTTAAAAGGCTATATGAGAGAGAAAGTAATGCAAATACTGAAGATCGAGGTGGAATTCATCTCTTCAGAATTTGTGGTTTGCCTTCTGTTTCCTTCTGGATCTGCCTCTGCATTTTTGTCAGCTCAAGGTCCATGGGTGGTGGGTTGTCCAACTTCTGGCAGCACTGCATGTACCACCTTCACCTGCTTCTAGAGTGGGCTTCTATTGCAATCAGGAAGGTGAGACCCCTAGGTATCCAATGGTAGGTGCTGTTCAGTCTTCTGTGAAAATTATGAGTGTGTTTCTCTGCCCCTGTGCCTCCTGTCTTGGTCTGTCCCAGCTCATTTCCAATAATATATAGTTTCTGATGAACTAGCTGTCCACAGGGAGGAGCTAGCTCTTTCCTACTTGGTGCTGATGACAGTTCTGTGTGAGAGCAGAGGCTGGGCAGGGCCCTTATTATCCTTTGCTGCATTGATTTCTGGTCTCCCTGCCCTGCTGGCCTCAGTAGAATAGGGATCTAGCAACCAGTGTATTTTGTTTATTTTGTGTATTCACTGAGAAAAGTTCAAAATGTGCCCTTTTGGAATTTTTCTTCCTGTCTTTCTCCTGTGGATATGCACCCTGTAGGGGGTTCTTGAACCTGTCCTGACTGTTCTGCAGAGCTTCCCCATTAGATGTGGTGTTTGTTATCCTGCAGGAAGTGGTGGCTGGGTACCTCCTTCCCTTCCCAGTTGTTTTAACTTTGCTGGGAAGGGGGTTCTGCCTGGCTGTAAGTAATCTCAGGCACTCAACTCTTCCCCATCTATTTCCCAGCCCACTTCCCTCCAAATAGATATGGTCCCGAACTCTGTTTTGCATAGTACCTGGCTTGCTATTTGTGCTGAGTTTGGCCCAGAAATCCCTCTGCTGTGCAACTTTCTCATCTCCCTGCCCAGCTGTAGTCAGTGGGAACAAACTGTGCTTTCAGTTTTGCCCCTTTGCTGGGCAGTTGCACCAGCATCCCTGACCAGCACTCTTCAGCTGCCCTTTTAAAAAGTTTCTCTGTGACAACCCTACTGCAGTATAGAGTACTGAATCACTGCCTAGTTCTCTGTGCATACCACTTCTCAAAAAAGTCACAAGTCTCTCATGATCATGGCTGGTTGCAGCCTGCCTCTTCCCAACCCAATCTCAGCCCCTGATCATTTTGGGAAGCAGAGTCCCTCTCTCTCTCTGGCACTTTCCAAGTTGGTGTTTCGCACTGCAACTATGGATGTGCTGCTTATTGTGGGTATGGAGCCTGGATCTCCCTGACTTTGTATATCCTCCCACATCACTCCTGACCAGGGTCTGGGGGAGTTCCCTGTATGAAACTGGGGCCCCCACCCCAGGAAGTGAAGGAACCACAAAGTTGCTATTTCTGACCAGTCTCTCCATTACTGCATGTACCATGCATGGGATAGTTCCCCTTCAACTTATATACTCTCCTTTCTGCCTGTTTTAAAGCGTCTTCTGTACTCCTTGGCTTCAAAACATCATTTATCAGCTAAGATCCCATTGATTGTTCATGTTATTTATCAGAAGATCAGCCAAGAATCCGAGTTGGGGGCAAGAGCAGGAGGACTCAGCTTCTACCTACTCAGCCACCATCTTCTCTCCCCTAGGATGTGTCTTTACAATATGGTCAGTGAGCTCCTGACAGAGAGGCTTGATGAATACAGTCTCTTTCCAGAGGCCAGGGGTGAAATAGCTGTAAGTCTTAGAAATGGCTTCAAAGACAACCTTGGTGAAGTTGCCCAGAGGGGCAGTGTTGCCCCTGTCTGAGGTATAGCAGTCGTCTATACTGGCCATCATCAGCAGGTTTGAGGCACAGGGGCTAAGACAGTGCCAGTGCCCCTGGGGGCAGGGAATGAGTGCACCAGCACAGAGCCACAGTACCCAGTCACCTTGCAAGGGATGATGTGGCTCTTGCTGATCTTGTTCCTCCAGTAGCCTCACTGCACAAGAACAATAAAGAACATGGCCAAGATGATGGTCCCAGACAGCAGTGACTACTTTCTTTGAGTACTTAACACCCAGATCAACATGTCCATTGTAATCCCCAATGGTAACAAATGCCTTCAACCAGGTCCTCTGGACAGCATGTGTCTGCTTTTGCATGGGAATAATCTTCAAAACCTTATCCTTGAGGGACACCCCCAAGAATGAGTCAATCATCTCAGATTCCTTGATGGGCAGGGAGAAGATATAGATCTTCTCTAAGGACTTGATTTTATGTCTTTAACTAGGCAGCCGAGCTTGGTAATGGGGATCCACTCCTTACCCTTGGCCTTGACTCAATGAGCTCTGCGGCCTTGCCCCTGACCTTGACCCTGGCTATGGCCATGGCCTCAGCTCCAGATGCCACTGCTGAATACTCCACAGAAGCCGCCATGGCCTCCCATTCTAGGGCCCCTGGGGCCTCCAGGCCCTCCCACCAAACCTGCTTCATTCACTATTTGGTATTTCCTGGGAAAAGAAGCTCATCTTCCATTTCTTAAGACATTATATATTCTTCTTTCTTTCATTTGTTCCTTCCAGTTTTGTCTTAATTTCTAATATAATTTGTTAATTCTTCTTGACCTCAGTAACCCTATTTCTGACTTTTGCTAATTATCCATGTTTTCCCTTCATGTCCTAAATCACTTTAATGTCTTCTAGCTCATTTTAAAATAGTCAGTGATAGTTTCTATTGGTTTTGTGGGCTCATCTTTATAGCTTGTTCCCATAGTCTGTAAAGAATTTAGTCTGTTCCTGATTCTCATTTTTGTCTTATTAGGATTTTGACTGAAATTTAACTTCACACTTTTTATTCCTTCAAATATGTTTTTTCTGTTATTGTTATCTTTATTATTTGATGAGATAAATAAACAACTTGATTTATAGTGATTTGAGGCTTTTCTGGGTGTTTTTATGTGAAAATAATTTTTCTGATCTTTTAGATGTTGCAATGCTCAGTTCTAATTCAGCTCCTGGAAGTTTCTGCTCAGTGAGGAACACATGCAAAGGGATTCTGGAGTTTACTGTGAGAATTATCAGGGGCTGGGCTGTTGCAGTTCTTTAGCACTTCTGCACCCGGCCCCTAGCACTTGCTCATTTTGCAGAGAGCAAACCCCTCCCCAGTTTTGGCTGCTGTTCTCAAGTTGTTTTACAGAAAATCTCTGTTGGCTCTTTGAGGTGACTTCTCAGTTCTGAAGGATGCCAACCTCACTGCTTCCTTTGTCTTCTTCCCACATAGCCAGTGGTGCAATGCCTGTCTTGTGGCTATTGGTGTATTTTGCACTTCATGGAGATATCTTGAAACCCAGTTTTGTTGTATATGTGTAAATGTTGTTCATGTATTTTTGGTTTCCTTAAGTAGTTGTTGTGTTTTTATACAGGAATTCAAAGAGATTAACAAGTCTTTCAAGGGTATGATGACATTAGAAGAATGTAGTCTCTTTTACAAAGCATTGTAACAAGTGAGTATCTTAGGTTTATTAAGTTGCCTTTCAGAATCTATATGTGAGCCACATTTGGCCAAATTTACCCCATTTGTTGATGTTTTTTTGCTATCACTAACAGCAATAGCAAGTAGTAAATTTTAATAAATAAGAAATATCATTAACTGTTTATTGTATGAAATTTATGAATAACATTTTTTTAATTTGGGTACAAAAGGGGTTTTTAAGCAATATGAGAAAATTCAAGCTGTCTATAAAAAAATCATTACCTGTCTCACTGAGATGTAGGTTAGAAAAAAATGGAGGTCATAAAATATTAGTCACTCAAGAAAAATAAAAAAGGACATTTTAACTTAACCAACTATGAGCAGTTTTTCATTTTTAAACATCTAAAGGGAATGGGAACACATTTACACACTTCAGACTTGAACAATTGCCCTCTACTGAAGGGCTAGCTTTTCCCCCTATTATACAGCTAGGTTAATAAACACCTGTTATTATACATTTAATTTTCCAGTAATCATGCATGTTAAGTATGTTGAAATCAAAGAGCCTTTATCCTGGCAGCACTTTTCCTGATATTCTTGACAAGACTAAGCCCAGAATAAAACTTTCAGGAGGCATTTACTAAATACTTGCTGATGGATTGACTTAATGATACCACGCATTGTGTGGTTGTCCCCTATTATTTTATACCTTTAATTTTCATTCAAGACCAAAGTCCATTAGATATTTTATAGATATGGAACTTGAGGTTCAGAGAAGATCCAGGATTTGTTGAAGCTTCCTGGTTTCATGTCTTCTGCTAATTCTACTATTCTATAGTTTCTGAATGGATGACTATTTTAGGGAGATTTTAGAATTCATTTTCCTTTACTCTGGCTTAAGAAAACTGTGCTTTTTGTGTAGGCATCATTTCCATAAATGCCTTTATCTCTGCTTTTGTTTCCCATATGCTACTTTGGCATGTTTAATGATTCTCTCTCTAATAAGGATTCCTTTTAAGAAATATATTCAAGGATTTTCACTTTGCAGTTAATGTACTATAGAAAGCTACTGATGAATGATTGCTTGACATGTGGTAACTACTCTGCTAAATTCATTCACAGAACGTTTTATTTGATAGCCACACCAGCTCTGTTACTTTTTTATGGACTAACAACTTCTTATTTTATAGGTTAAAGAAGTTAAATTACTTTCAAATGTCACAAAATTAATTAGAGAATCAAAATTCAAAACCATATTTGTGTTCCAATTAATATGGCTTCTAAAACAAAACAAAACAAACAAAAAGCTCACTAATTTACTGCCTATGTTGGAAAGCAATGTATAAAATATACCACACTCCATATTTCCCCAAGGTCTTCTTATTAGAATATTTCTGTTTTGGTTTGTTCTTTTTATTATTTGTGCAGGCACATTTTTACCAAATAGCTTTTTTAAAGTACCAACATCTTTATACTACCATAGATACTTTTGTCATCATATCAGCTAAATAGAAGGTTTAAAAGTACTAAGTAGTCAAATGTTTGGCTTTAAAATAGAAGCTTCTTTCCCCTGACAATAAGTTAAAACCCTTATTTCATAAGCAGTACTTTTTAAGAATATAAGTGGTGCATATTTATATGCCAGCCAGCTCTGAAACATTACTGTTTTGGTATTCTAGGAATCAGAGAACAAATTGTTCATGGAGAAATTTTACAGAACACTGCTTTGCATTTCATGGGTAGAACAGAATGTGGGTATTTGACTGAGTCCACTGAGTTTGAAGGGAGGATCTATCTGAATGTAAAAAGCAAGGGCCAAGTAGTTCAGGAAGGGATTGAGGGGAATATGATCTGTAGGTTAGGGAGTACAAAAGGATAATTTTGTTAGCCACAATGGCTTCTCAGTATATCAGTGTTTTCTCATATGATGTGTATAGAAAGATATATACTGTAATATTAAGCATTGGCCAATACAGTATAGAGGACAAAAAATGTTCTGTGTGTGTGTGTGTGTGTATAATGCATATATAATGCATATATAATGTATATATATAAAGTACATATATATAAAATACATATATATGCATTTTAAACAAAATATTTAATTAATTGATGACAAATTAGTCCATCATTCATAAATATCCTTTTAAAAGGGTGATAAAGGAATTATCATATTTTAGGACTATAAGACATACTGGACCATAAGACACACCTAGGTTTTAGAGAAGGAAAGTAAAAAATAATAATTTCAGGCAAAAAATGTGGTAAAATATTTAATAACCTGTGACTCCACTCCACCACCACCCCCCCACAGTGAGCCAAGTAAGCTACATTTGTACTATAAGATGCACCCCCTTTTCCTCCCAAATTTTGGGGGAGGAAAGTGTGTCTTATAGTCTGAAAAATACAGTATGTTAAAGGATTCCAGATTTTGTCTGACAGAGTTGAAAAATAAAGGCAGATATTGCAATGGAGTAGCAAAGCGTTTTTTTTTCCCTTGGACCACACAATAGAAACTATCAGTGCCATCCAGCATTGTAGATGAATGGAATGGTGAAGGGCTAGTGTCTAGCTGGGAGGCTGCACATAGAAAAGTACAGTTGTGAAGATGGGTATGAAAACAGCTCATTTGAAAAGGAAACTGAAGTCTTACTTTTCCTTCTTAGTTTTCTCAAGGACAAATGACTGAATGGCTGCAGCATGGTCAGGGAGAGGTCAAGAGAACTGAAATATTTATTACTGTTTTTGGAGAGGGCAAGTGCTGACTATGTATGTTTCATCTAGAAGGCTGAGGGTAAATTAAACTTCTTGTCTCTTTATAGCATTTATTTATTTGAACAGCTTTAGTTAAAGAGAGTTTAATTTTATTGAACTTGATTAATTTAAGTTGACTCATGATTGCTTAGGAAAAATTATAAGTAAGAGTTATTGGTGAATTTTAAGATTCTAACTGCAATTCAGCCTAATCCAGGACCATAAGAATCAATGTGAGTTTTCACTGATGGGCATTTTCACTTAGGTTGCTTCCAGCACTTGGCTATTGTAAATTGTGCTGCTGTGAACATTGAGATGCATAAGTTCTTTTGGATTGGTGTTTCAGGGCTCATAGGATATAATCCCAGCAGTGAAATTGCTGGGTCAAAAGGGAATTCCATTTTTAGTTTTCTGAGGAAACTCCATTCTGTTTTCCATAGTGACTGCACCACTGTGCATTCCCACCAACAGTGCACTTGGGTTCCCTTTTCTTGGCATCCTCTCCAACACTTGTTTGTTGATTTGTTTATGATGACCATTCTGACCATGGGTGGAACTGGAGAACATTATGCTAAGTTAAATAAGCCACACGGTAAGGGACAAATACCATATGATCTCACCTTTAACTGGAACATAATCAACAAAAGAAAAAAACAAGCAAAATATAACCAGAGACATTGAAATTAAGAACAAGCTAACAATAACCAGAAGGGAAGGGGAGGGGACAATGAAGGGAAGGGTTTTCAGGAGCTACTGTAAAGGACACATGGACAAAACCAAGGGGAGGGTGGAAGCAAGGGAGGGAGGTGGGTTGGCTGGGGTCAGGGGGAGTGATGAAGGGAAAATACAGACAACTGTAATTGAACAACAATAAAGTAATTTTTAAAAAAGTATCAGCAAAAAAAAAAAAAGAATCAATGTGAGTTTTAAGAAAGGAGAGCATACTTTGAAATCGATGGGCCATTGGGAGGAAAGGATGTTTCAGGGGTCTGAATTTATCAACAGTAAGCTCTGACAAGGATTCTGGTGACATTGTGTAGAGATTACTTAACATTGATAAGCAGATGTTCGAAACAAAGCAGCAGCAAATTAGAAGTGAGTGTAAGAATCTGAAGTTTGTAGAAAGTAACATGATGATCCTAGAAGTTATGTGGATTTAGGAGGACCTCACAAGAGGTCCTCTCAGCGAGACTGAGGAAGATACCAAACAATCTTTGTGAACCAAAGTCCTTAATATGGGACTGTCTTTGTTGATTATTTATCCAGAACCAAATCAAAATACAAACATTTTATAAATATAAGTTTATGGTAGATAGACCTGTTCACTGATGGTATGTATAGATACTCAAGTATTGGAGTTGGGAAGTGATGATATATATTAGGTTCGTGGGGTTAGTAGGTAGCAGTTCTGAAGGTCTCCCCATAATGTTTGAGGGAAGCAAAAAGTTCCTAAATTACTTGGTTCCATATGCTCTCTAAGGTAAATTAACAGTTATCCACAAAATATGCTCCATTAACTCACCTTCGGCATACATGTAATTCATCTTAGAGCATAAAACTTGAACTATAAATGAACAAAACCTCAGAAAACACAACAGCTAGAGGTAATTAGAGAGCTTTATAGAGAACTGAGGATCACTGGTGAAAAATGTCAACATTAATGATGTGTTTGAGATGCAGGCTTAGATCTTATTGCCCTGCTGTACTCTGCCATCATTCAGTTCTTCAACAAATATTTATTAGAGTAAAATTTTGGAGTAGATACTGTGTGAAAGATTAGGGTACAATAATGGAAAAAAGGGACAATAATTACTCTCAGGGATTCACACTCTAATGAAGAATATACACATGTAGACTCAGATACATATGTTGCTTTACTCTTGGGAAATTATAGGGTTTTATGAAAGCACATTGAAGAACTCCTACTAGGTGCTCTGGGAATTAACAAGGATGGAGGAAGGAAAGACCAAGAGAAGTGGACTGGAGTGAATAAATGGCATCAATGTAAAGAGTTACTACTCTAGAAGGCTGGCGTGAACTTCAAATGGTCAATGTAAAGAAAAGAGTAGTACAAAACAAGGGCACAGTGGATGAAGATGCTAAACTTCTCTACTCAAGTTATTTCAGGTGTATGATATGTATCAATCTATTTGAAAGAGCAGGAGAGAAAAGGCATCTTATGGAAGAGCTTTTCTAAAAGAATGGAATTTGTAGGACAATTCTATGAAAAGATTGAAAATACAAGAGAATGTATTTGCTACATGACAGTGGATTCCAGGTTTAAAAGTAATGACACAAACTGTTGGGTGAAGGAGAGAAGTACCAAGCATGATGAAGCTCTGATAATCAGAGAATATTTGAACCCTGATACTTTTAACTGGGATCAATAAACAAGAATAATGACAATCTGAACAATTTGCAAATTATCTAGTTACAAAATTTCTAAATCCATTACCTTCTGCTCACTGTTGGATTGTGGGCATTTTCACCTCTCTGAAAGAAGTCACCCATGCTCTTAGTACATTGTCATCCTAGTGGTAGGCCAGTGTGTTATAAACCTTACAAGCTGTTCGTAAGTCGCACAAACTCAGTGTTTTTCTTAACATTTCTTCTGAGACTTGGCACTTGGACTCCTGATTAACTTATTCTCGAGAGTCACTCTCACTAGATAAAAATGAGAGCAATAGGAAAGAAAATTGCATGGAAGAGTTAAAATAATTTACTTTGAAATAAGCCAACTGTCCTAACAGTTTAGAACAGTTTTTTACTCATTCCTTATTACATTTTTGGAAATATATTTCAGCCTTGACTTTTATATCATTTTTTTTCATTTCTCCCACATTTCTCTATTCCTGACCCCTGAATTTCAGAAACATTTCTTGAGCATCTGCTACATGACAAACATGGTGTTAAGCATTGCAGATGTGACCATGAATCAGCTAAAGTTCCTGCCATTGGGGATCCTGCTGTCTGGTGGAAGAGAGGTAACGAATGAATTTAACATAGTATAAATGTAACTGTTCATTAATTCTATAAGAACACATATTTATCCACCCATCCACCCTCAGGAACTCAACACACATTTATTGAATTCCATCTATGTGTCAGGTACTGGTTAGACACTCAGAGTGAACAGGACAAATACAGACCCCATTCTTAAAGAAGCTGAGATTCTAACTAGTTAGGATCTTCTCTAGTGGCTGAGATTGTGCCTTGGGCAGTTAGAATAGTAGAGGCAGACATATTAATTGCTTTAGAAGGACAAGAAGCATTGTACTGAGTGGATTTGACAAACATATTCAACATGGGTAATTCATGGAACGTTCAAGGACGGACAGTGAACAGAGAAAATATAACTGGAGTGGTGACTGTCAAGTGTGTCCACAGTATGCTCATCCTGTGGGCAATTTATTAGAAGCTCTGTAAGCAAAAAAAAATATGAAAAAAAAACAAAATTGGGAAATACCAGTTAAGTAAAAATTAAATAGATTTATTATTGCAGAATTTCTTGCTGCCTTTAACATGGAGAAACAAATGTACATCCAAGAGGGACCTATAGCTATCATAACTAATGGATTATGTGACCAAAGAGCACCTTTATCATAGAACATTTTTCAGGACTATCCTTCTATACAACCTACTTTTGAAAATAATGGGCCAGAACAAAAGCATGCAGCTGCTGATGGAACTAGATACACAGGTAGACATGAGTCATGTTGCAAAAGGCTTTTGTGCAATACAGTTTGGACTCTAGCAACTAAATGGAAGTGGAGGAGGAGCACAAGAGGTTTGTATCATTATTTTCCTTTGAATCAAACTACATTACTTTTTAAATATCTTTAATCCTGAAGCATTCAGTATTCCTTTAGGAAATTATATACCAGAGATGCATATGCCTGAGTTTGAAATGTATCAGCTGTTACATTTTGACATATTTGCTGTGAGTGATATTTTAAAGAGCTAAGTATATCAGCAAATATAAATCCCCAAAACAATTTGAATCCAGAGTATTATGGATCAGAATACATTCTATGATACCATATATAGAGTTAAAATGATTGCAAAATTACTATGAAATGTTTATAGATATATAAATCTATGCTATTTAAATCCCCAAAACAATTTAAGTACAAAGTAGTGTGGTTCAGAATATATTCTATGATACCATACATAGAGCTAAAATGATTGCCAAATTACTATAAAATTATAGATTTATAAATATATGCTAAAACACAGAAATGTTCATGGGATTTATAAAGACTGGATTAAAGATTGCTGATTTATCTAGACATAGTGGGTAAAAAGGGAATTTAATTGTGTGTCTATAAAATTTAATTCCCACATCAAAATACAGTAGTATCTAAACAAATAAGAAATAATGCTAATATATAAAGACGGGTGATAATTGTCTCAGGTCCAGTTCTGTGGAAATAGAATTTGAGACACTGAGTGATTTACTAGACCCTTAAGAACAATTCCTAAAAGAAATGAGGAAAGAAGGATTGAGCAGAAGGAAAACTAAACTGCAATTCGATTACAATAGTGGCACCATCTTATGATCCCTCTAGAGTTGGATGACTCTCTAGAGATTTCCAAATTGAGATAAAAGTGTTGAATGTCAAGACTCTTTCCTTGACTAGTAATAGGTTTTAGGCTGACCCTGGGAAAAAAGTGAAAATTTTGGCAAGCCACTTTGCTTTAGCCTGGAGCAATTCCTGGAGTGATCCGCAGCTGAGTCCTTGTCTGCCTAACACTCAGCTGTTGGGCAGATATGTGATTGCCTTAGTCCTGCAGGCAGATCTGTGTCAGGTACCACAGCTTCCACTACAATGATGAACCATGAGACATTGTATTATTGTGTATTGGTATGTTTGAAATATTTCATACTTTTTCAAACATTGACATTAAGGGAAAAAATGAAAAGGAATAAAGAAAACAGAAAAAAACAACTGTCTAACTTCTAGTAAAAATACTTCCTGAAGTGTCCCTCAACACATACATATACACACATCCAAAACAATATAAGCCCCACCTATAATATCAGGTCATTATTATTTTATATTCTGTTTTCTCTATGTTTTTAGCAACTGAAGATTCTCTTTCTTTCTTGCCTGGGTTATGGAAGGCCTTGTTATGTATTTTAAAAATTAAAATTCATTCATTGTTTTTTAAGTTTTTAGCAGAACTTTAGTTGGTCTTCTTACTGGAACATGGATGTTTTCCCCAAAGTGTCAATTTTGAAGTGATTCTTTTAAAAGAATCACTTTGCTGGATTATAGTATTCTTTTCTTTAATCATCTAAATTTTTCCTGCTGGATTATAGTATTCTTATCCTTAATCATCTAAATTTTTCCTTCCTCTGTCTCAATATAAAGAACTTCAATTCCATGAAAAATTGTGTCTTTTCATTTCACTTTTTTTTTGTTAGTTTGAACCATAAGGTTCACATACACATTAAATCTGGATCAGCAAACTATGGCCCAAGGACAAATCTGAACTGTCTGTCTTTGTCATGCAGTGATGTATATTCATTTACATGTTGTCTAGGGTAACTTTGCCCTACAATAGCAGAGTTGGAAGTCATGACACAGACTGTATAGCCCACAAAGCCTCAAGTATTACTATCTCATCCTTTACAGAAAAGGTTTGCTGACCCTGTTTTAAAAGCATTAACTACTTTTACATTTTGCTTTCAGAAAATCTACATGTGGTGGACACAATAGTGAATAGGGGTTAATATATCTGCTTCTGTGACCTATGTTTACTGTTTTTAAATAGAAACTTAAAATTTACTAAAGCCAGTCAGTTGTCAGGGGGGCAATGATTTCTTTCATTTCTGTAAGAAAAATCCTAACTAGAAGAGGCCCCTCTGGTGAAGTCATTTCTTGTCCTAAAATATGTCTCAATCACAACAGGGAAAAAATCAATGTTCAGATACGCCTTTACAGTTTGTAGCCAATTAAAAGTTACTGATGACTTGGGTAATAAACAAAAGTGGTTTATATGTGTATATACACATATATGCACAAAATATGCATGATGATATTACTTCCATCATATAAGCTGGCTGCTTGCCTTCTGTAAGGGCAGAATTCATTAGAATGTCACCCAGAGCATCTTGTTTAGTGCTGATATGCATTTGTCTCTGTATCTTTCATTAATAATCTTCAAATTATGTTTCATAACCTTCTCTAATAAAGTCTAGTTTGAGAAATGTCCCCAGCACACAAAATCTAAATAAGGCCACCAACTTCTATAATTAGATATAGGTACATTAGATAGATATACATAGATGAAAATATACATTTAATTGTAGATATGGATATGAGACTAGAGATGCATGTACACATATCTGTTCTTCTGAATCTTGCTACTTACATAATTCTCCTTCTTTATTGATGTGGACCTTTTCATGGGTTCTATGCCAGTTTTTGATGAAGTGATCTCTCTGAATTAGGAGATATCCATCCAGATCACCCAGATGCTTCTCCATAAATTGAGTGGACTCATTTTCTTTCTTTCCTTCTTTCTTTTTCTTCCTTCCTTCCTTCCTTCCTTCCTTCCTTCCTTCCTTCCTTCCTTCCTTCCTTCCTTCCTTCCTTCCTTCCTTCTTCTGTCTTTTTTCTTTCTTTTGTCTTAGTACTGCCTGGTTTCTAATAGTGTCCATTGATTAGACCTACCTTTGTCACTGGTTGAAGCAAATTGACATGGAGTGTCCTGAGGTCCAAAACAGTGTGCTGAGGGACCAAACTATATGGGCAGCCAAGCTAGGAAATTTGTCTCTACTCTGTTTTTCTTGTTGAAAAAGTCTCTGAGCCAGGACGATTTCTCTACATGACTTTCTTGCTTGACCAGACACAGCGTCTCTTCTGGTCAATTGCTGCCACAGCATGAGAGAAAATCCTGTCCTAGGACTGCCTCCTGTAGCTAAGGTTGCACCCCTCCCCACATCCCCCAAATAAAGACTCACCAATATCACCCATCAGCAGTGCCTAGAGGGATTTCAAGTGCCATTTCTTCCACCTACATCCCACTCCCTTAGCTTTTGCCTTTCTAGATAAAAAACCATGTCCAGATTCCTTGAGAATTTTCTCTATTAAGTCTCTGGTAAGTAAGAAGTATAAATTGGTCCCTGGTTAAATTCATACCTCCATTAAGTGTCTGCTATATATAGGAAAAATGTTTGAAGTCTTGGCATGTACAAAACATCTGGTAATGAAATAAAAATTTTCTTTTAGCTTTATGTGGAGTTTAATGAAGATAGGGTAGAGAGACATGTGGTTACCTGCTTTGTTTATACTTTCATCCTATAATACAGATTTTAATTGGGAGAATCCCTCCAGTATCTGTCATGTAAGCCCAGTAATTTTCAAAGTAGCATCTCAAATTGGAACACAAAATTAAACTCTCATGATTTACATTTTGCTAAAGGAAATACATTAATAGAGAAGACAAAAAGAAAACAGACCTTTAGTACCTGTATCTAATTTCTACTGATTATGCATGCTGGTCCCTTTTTGATAACCTGTTTGTGGGATTATATTTTGCTTATATGATGAACTGGGAAAAATAAATAGAAAATATATTTTCTTGTGATTCAGCAGTACCTCTAGCTGTTTTAGCAATTCACATTTTTATTTTGTTTTCTCTTACTTTCTTGGTATGACAATAATTCATTTGTGCTCTTTTATAGTAATTTTAAGAATTTTAAATTTATTTTATAGTATATTTATAGAGTATAAACATTTTATCCTTCATAGTCTCAATATTCAGATGTTGGTTCTGGTTTAGACAGAGCTCTTATTTTTCATTTAGTAGATCTGGGTGAGACAGATGAATATTTACTTATAAATGCAAAACATGTGCATATATCCACACCAGCACTTATTAAGAAACCAAAATATTCAGACCTACCAGATGTACATCTGAAAACTGAGTGGACACATCCTTTTAGTCTTGAGGTAAAATTTAAAAATGATAATATTGATGATTTTAAAACTCTGAATTCTACTTCTTAAGCATTTTCTGTGAGCCAGCCCTACACTTCAGGTGTTGCATATATTTTATGCTATCTCTAATTTACCATGTTAGATATATTTGTCTTCCCTATTTTCAGAGGAAATATTGGAGATTTACAGAGCTTTTATGACCCATCCAATGTCACTTACTGGAAAATAACAGAATTAAAATTTCAATCAAGGTCTACCATACTCCAAATCCCAAACTCTTAACTACTATAGTACATGATATTACTCAATTAAAATATGCTTAAATTTATTACAGAGTCCCTTCCCAGTTTTTCAGGCATCAACTCCTCTATAAATACCAAGAAACCTATAATTTCACCACATTGCAATCACATAAGACAACAATAGTGTCCAAGCCTGGCCATTCATGAGTGTTCATATCTCATATGAGTCACATTTTTTTCTATTTACATTCATTTTAATCTCCTTCCCCCCCTTTATCAGGACACTTTCAGAATTTCATACTGTAAAATGTCCTAAGAGTGCCATTTGACTTTAAAACCCCTAATTACCCTTCAGATGCATACTGCAAGCATGGCCTTTTGCTTAGAAAGAGTGTCCGGCAGGCATTGAATGCACACATTAACCTAGGAGTTTAGTTTTGCATTTTGATTGTACAGCTGGTAAAAAAAAAATAATAGGTGGACCAAACATCAATGCCAATAAGCACATTTGAGCTGTCCCCATAAAGTATCCTGCTTCTTTAGGGCTTTTGTCACTGTGATTTATAAATGCCACTTTGCTCAACATTTTCAGGCATAGAGTAGTGGGGATAGGGAAGCTCAATCTATGTAGGGATGGGAAACTTAGAGCATCTTTCATCTAACAATAGGATAAAACATAGGAGGGGAGTTGTCTTGCCCTTAACAAAATTTTACTACAACCCTTAGAGCTGGATAAGATCAGACTAATAAAACAACTTAGTAGATGCCAGGCACTTTTGAGTCCTCCATGGACAGGTGACATAGAACTGCTGCTTCTATAAGCACCCTGAGAAACTTGAAGAGAAATCTGTGAGGTGCTCAGGAAGGCAGAGAAGCAGAATGTACTTGTGCTTTTGACCAATCTGTTTTGCTATGTTTGCTATCCAAATAAGTGTGGATGCCCACATCTTTCTTTTCTTTTTGGTGAAGTTTATTGTGTTATCATTTACATAATAAAATTTACCTTTGTGCCCAATTCTAATTTGGTAAGTTTTGACAAATATATACAGTCACATAAACACCACCATCACAGTAAAAATATAAACTACAGGTTTCCCCTACTATCCGAAAGTACAGCATTTTTATAAAAACTTTTGTAAGCCAAAATGGCATAGAGTGAAGAAGCAATTATCATTAGTTTATATGGAAATAATTTTGATCCTCCTAGACCCAAAATTCAATGCATTCACAGTGTCTTTCATTCACCATGATCAAAATACCTAATTATGCTCAGTTTCACACTAAGTGTAAAATCCTTAATGAGCTCTTCTAGGCTTTTCTTATACCTTAGGATCCATCTTGCTAATGGATGAACAAAATAAATGGAGATAAATCATAGATGCTCACAGACTTAGTTCAAATTGATGGCAGCTTGACACTGAGTGGGTTCCCAAGGAAGAAGCTTGCCAGGGCCACTCTCACTGCTCTGGTGCTGCAGCCACTATAAAGGATGCTGCAAAACAAACACTGAACACTATTTTTGCTTTTCACCTTCTGTCATAAGAGTGAAAATCCTTTTAAGATCTCTTTTGGTTAGCAAAAACAGGTACTGTTGCGCATCTTTCTTATAATCAAAGTGGCCCAAAATACGAACTTTCAAAATGCTGAAGAATACATGTATCTCCATCATCCCCTAAAGTTACCTCATATCTTTTTCAGTCAATTCCCTTCCCCAGCCTCTAGTTCATAGCAACCATTGTTCTGATGCCTCTTTCAGTAGTTTGATCTTTTTCAGAATGTTATTTAAACAAAACCATATAATATGTACTCTTGTGCAAGACTTTTGAGATTCACCCATGTTTGTACATGTGTTAGTAGTTCATTATTTTATTACTGAGCAGTATTTCATTATATTATATCACAATTTGTTTACCCATTAACCTGTTAATGGACATTGCAGTTGTTTTAAGTTTGAGACTATTATAAATAAAGCTACTGTAAGTAGTCTAGTGCAGGTTTTGTTTGGTCATATATTTTTATATTTCTAGTAGGTAGTTTGTTGGGTAACATGCTTATCTTTATAGGAAATTGCCATATGGTTTTCCAAAGTTACTATGCCATTTTGCATTTCCACCAGTTATGTATAAGGATTCCAGGTACTCCATGTTCTTGCCAATATTTGGTATTGTCATTTTTTTTTTCAATTTTAGTCATTCTATTAGGCATGCAGGTGTCTCCTTGAGGGTTTAATTTGTATAAGGTAGCATGACACCTAAATGCAATGTGGTATGGAAGGTTGAGTTTTGGAACAACAAAGGACGTGATTTAAGGATCTAGTGAACTCTGAAAAAAGGCTGTGGTTAAATAATAGTATTCTACCATTGTTAATTTCTAAGTTTTAAAAAATGTTATAAAAGATATTAACATGATTATGTAAACTAGATGAGTTGTAATGGGAACTTTCTATACTATTTTACAGCTCTTCTGTAATTTTAAAATTGTACCAAAACAAGAAGTTAAATATCACACAGTGAAGAGGTAGAGATTAGTGACAACTTTAATGAATTAAGTTTTGTACACATTGTGGTCCTCATTATAGTCCTTTTTAAATCACTATTCTGACCCCTTCAGACATGAGATGTATCATGCCAGCTGACGATACACTTATGCTAAACACAACCAAATAGAAGCCTCAATTGCAGCAAATTTGCTAGAAGGGAATCTTTGCTAGTGTTAATGAACACTGTAACAGGGGGATAACTAGCAAACACATCCAATTTCCAGCTATGTAAGGATGGAGAATTAGAAGTGATTCACATGAATGTGAGTTGGAAACAGTATAATTATAGTCATGTCATAAGTGTAGATAAACTTTCACACTCTGCAATAACATATAAGGGGGACTCCCAGAAAACAGAATTTATTTATTAAAATTTGTATGTTACTTTTTCTTACGTATGTAAACTTCAGTCACCATCAAAGTACTCTCCATTTGATGCAATACACCTAATGAGACATTTTTTTCACTGCTCAAAGCAATTTTTGAGCTTGTGGATTTTGATGTTTTTTAATGCTTCTGACAATTTTTGTTATATATCCTTCAGATCAGCTAAATGTTTCCCTTTGAGGACTTTTTTAATCCTAGGAAACAAAAAAAAGTTTTTTAGGTCAAGATTCAGTGAATAGGGATGGAAGGGCATGGGGGTCAATGACATTTTTGGTCAAAAACTGCTGAACACTCTGCTTGATATGGGCAGGTGCATTTGTAAATCACCCATCATGAAATGTGCAAACACATTGAAAGAGTCTTCAAATAAATTCACTGAAACTGAACACAGCCTCTCACAACAATGCCAGTTGGTACACTAATACAGATGGGTTCCTAGAACACTCACCTAGTGGGGGAAGCCTGCACTCCAGAAAATAATTTTGTTTTTTTGGGGTTCCGCCCCCACTAGTCTGAAGGGAACTCTGGATCATTTGGTTATCATGCAGAATATCCCATTGGTTGACTTGATTGATGGTATCATGTTAGCCAGACAAATGTGGAAACTTTAGGCCAGAACAGACGGGTAGGTAGATACACTTTGCCTCCTCACATGACAAAAAGGACAACAACACATATAAAATTTAAAAAATAACCAGAACTGCCAGAAAATCAAACTGTATGGAAGTCCAACAACCAAGGAATTAAAGAAACATTCATCCAGACAGGTAGGAGGGGTGGAGATGGGCAGCAGGGGTGGAGAGGACTTATGGCAAGGTGGCAGCAGGAGGACTGGAGTGGGTGAGGCAGTGGCTGATGGACTAGGCAGTCCCACATTTGCATGTGAATAAACTGGGAGGAATAACTGGGAAGCAAGACAGACCACACAGCGCAGGGTTCCAGCACCAGGTAATACAGTCAAAGCCTCTGACTGTAAAAACCTGTGGGGGTTGTGGTGGTGGGAAACACTCAGAGCCTTATAGGCAAGTTTGTTGGAGAGACCCATGGGGTCCTAGAACATACACAAAACTACCACCTTGGAATAAACACCAAAAGGGCCCAATTTGCTTGTGGCTATCAGGGGAAGTGACTGAAAGCCGGCCAAGAGCTGAGCAAGTGGCATTATTCCCTCCTGGACCCCTCATGCACATACAGCGCCACAATGCAGGGACATGGGTAGCCCTGCCCTGGAAAATACATAAGGCTCTGCCTCTTAGTACATAATAAGCACACAGAGACAAAAAATATGTCCCAAATGAAAGAACAGATAAAAACTCCAAAAATACAACTAAGTGATAAATAGATAGCCAACCTATTAGATGCACAGTTCAAAACACTGGTAATCAGGGTGCTCATACAAATGGTTCAATTTTGTGGCAGATTAGATGAAAAAATGAAGGCAATGCTAAGTGAAATAAAGGAAAATGTACAAGGAACCAGTAGTGATGGGAAGGAAATTGAGACTCTAATCAATGGAGTGGACCAGAAGGAAGAAAGAAACATTCAACCAGAAAATAATGAAAAAACAAAAATTTAAAAAAACAAGGAGAGGCTTAGGAACCTCCAGGACATCTTTAAACATTCCAATATCCAAATTATAGGGGTACCAGAAGGAGAAGAGGAAGAGCAAGATATTGAAAACTTATTTGAACAAATAATGGAGAACTTCCCCAATCTGGCAAAGTGAATAGAGTTTCAGGAAGTCCAGGAAGCTCAGACAGTCCCAGAGAAGTTGGACCCAAGGAGGAACACACCAAGGCACATCATAGTTATATTACCCAAGATTAAAAATAAGGAGAGAATCTTAGAAGCAGCAAGAGAAAAGAAGACAGTTACCTACAATGAAGTTCCCATAAGATTGTCAGCTGATTTCTCAAAAGAGACCTTACAGGCAAGAAAAGGCTGGAAAGAAGTATTACAAATCATGAAAGGCAAGGACCTAGATCCAAGATTCCTCTATGCAGCAAAGCTATCATTTAGAATGGAGTGGCAGATAAAGTGCTTCTCAACACAGATAAGGTCAAGTTAAAGGAGTTCATTATCACTAAGCTCTTATTATATGATGTTAAAGGGATTTATCTAAGAAAAAGAAGATAAAAATATGAACAGTAAAATGACAGCAAACTCATAGTTATTAACAACCACACCTCAACCAAAAATGAAAGCAAACTTAGCAAACAAGTAGAACAGGAACAGAACCATAGAAATTGAGATCACATGGAGGGTTAGCAACAGGGGAGTGAGAGAGGAAGAGAAAGGGTAAAAGTACAGAGAATAAGTAGCATAAGTGGTAGATAGAAAATAGACAGGGGGAGTTTAAGAATAGTATAGAAAATGTAGAAGCCAATGAACTTATATATATGACTCATGGACATAAAATAAAGGGGGGAATATGGGTGGAAGGGGTTATGAGGGTGGAGGGAAATAAAGAGGGGAACTAGAACAAATGAAATAGCATAATCAATAAAATATTAAAAAATAACCCCCATATATATACACATATATACATATATATGTATATATGCATACATACATATATGCATATATACATACACACACACACACACATATGCACACACATACAGGGAACCAACAGTGAAGGGAAGGAAACTGGGACTCAAATCAACGGTTTGGAACAGAAGGAAGAAATAAACATTCAATTGGAGCAGAATGAAAAAACAAGAATTCAAAAAAAATGAGGAAAGGCTTAGGAACCTCTGGGACAATGTTAAAGTTTCCTACAGCTGAATCATAGGGATGCCAGAAGGAGAAGAGAAAGAGCAAGATATTGAAAACTTATTTGAAAACATAATGAAGGAGAACTTTCCTAATCTGACAAAGGAAATAAACTCCCAGGAAGTCCAGGAATCTCAGAGTCCCAAAGAAGTTGGGCCCAAGGAAGCACATACCAAGGCACATCCTAATTATATTACTCAAGATTAAAGATTAGGAGAGAATCTTAAAAGCAGCAAGAGAAAAGCAGAGAGTTGCCTGCAAAGGAGTGCCCATAGGACTATCAGCTGATTTCTCAAAAGAAACCTTGTAGCAGGAAGAGACTGGGAAGAAGTATTCCAAATCATGAAAGGCAAGAACTTACATCCATGATTATCCTGTCCAGCAAATCTATCATTTAGAATGAAAGGACAGATAAAGTGTTTCCCAGATAAGGTCAAGTTAAAAGAGTTCATCTTTACCAAGCCCTTATTATATGAAATATTAGAAGGACTTATCTCAGAAAAAGAAGATGACCAGAAATATGAACAATAAAATGACAACAAACTCACAACTATCAACAACAGAATCTAAAACTAACTAACTAACTAACTAACAACTAACTAGCTAATCAAACAACTAGAAAAGGAACAGAATCACAGAAATGGAAATCACATGGATGGTTATCAGTGGAGAGGGGAACAGGGGAGAACCAGGGGAAAGGTACAAGGCATAAGAAGTCTAAATGGTAGGAACAAAATAGACAGGAGAGGTTAAGAATAGTATAGGAAATGGAGAAGCCAAAGAACTTGTATGTATGGCCCATGGACATGAACTAAGAGGAGGGGATGCTGGTGAGAGGGGTATTGAAGGGCAGACAGGAATAATGGGAGAAAAAAATGGGACAACTGTAATAGCATGATCAATAATATATATTATTAAAAAGGCAAAAAATATAAATTGACAAACTGCATACAAAGTGCTAAGTACATTGGAGAACTTTATGTGTCTCAAGTGCTCCAGAGGATGAGAGATAAATTAAAGAAAATTCCAGTTGTGTGCCACATCAGTGAAATTTTCAGAGGTACAGAAGTTTAAGGCATGCCATGATATACCACCTTTAGTAAAGGGCATATTATGTCATCTTACTCTTCCCACCACTAAAAAGAAGCACATGCTTGGAAGGCTTCCAGGCTTGAACAGGGCCTAATGCATAAAAGAGCTTCAGTCCAATTATTCCAGTTGGCCCATTTTACTTAGAAGATACATATTACCTAGAATATCTCATTCTGATTGTAAACATGCCATGTGACATTTATTAAATTTCCCAAGAGAAAAATTACATTTAGATCCCAGGATATCTGTAGCAAGGTCTTGCCTTGCAGTGGACAACTATACACCATTTGATGAACAGCTGCTGTTCTGCTACTGCATCCTGACAGAGTGTCTGACCATGAACACCATATGACCATGTTGCCATATCTATACCCTGTCAAATTCATAAAGTCATAGGTGGGGCCAGTCCACACCAATTCATGGTAAAATGAAAGTGGTATATCCAGATAATATAAGATAGCTTGGCTACCTGAGTAAAGCCCACACATCCACATCTTTTATTAATGTTGCACTGTTCTTCTCCTTGAGCTCATACCTATAACCATATGAGGGAATTCCTTTTGACAAGCTGATAGGAAGAAAAAGTCCAAGCTTCGGAAATATGGTTGTATATTTCATGTGGAAAGGAAAGTGGTCCAAGATAAGAAGGCAATGGACTAATGAGCAATGGCTCATGACTGTCTGAATATGTATGGGCCTAGAAGAAGAAAGTTGGAAGATTGAGGACAAAAAGACCTGGAAAAGAGACATGTGGGTGCACCAATGAAAGTGGTCACAGTTTTCCATGACTTAGTATTATACATCAATGCCTACCAGAAAACATAGTTGATGGAATAAGTACTGAACTACCAAGTAGGCAGAGCAACTGCCCACTTGGCATCAATCAACTGTTGCCATCCACCATCCCATTTCTAATACAACGAGCTCTTGAATGGAGTAGCAATTGAGTCAGAGATGGAAACTACACATGGTACTCATACTATGTGTTCCCACTCACTAAGACTGATATAGTTACTGCTTCTGCTAAATGTTCAATCCTCCCAACAAAAACCAACTCTATACCCTACTATGATATCCACCCATAAGACTATTTGGTGGCAGATTTATTACATTGGATCCCTCCTACTTTGGGACATAGCTACTTATCTTGACTGGAGTCAGCATATATTATGAGCATGGATTTTTTTCTTTCTTGCCCACAGGGCCTCAGGTGGCACACTATCTACCTAAAGATATTTATAATATCTGATGCAGCACAGAATCCTACATAACCACTCAATAGTCCAAAAGATCAACTTCACACCAAAGGAGGTATATCAGTAGACTTATGGCCACAGAAATCATAACACATATATACTACCTCAAAGCCACTCTGACTCAACTGGGGTACCAGCTTGGAGAGAGAAGCATGTGTGGTCTCTAATAAGTAAAATAGGAGAGTTAAGAAATTAAAGGAATTTGAATAGGAGTAGCTTTAATTACTATCACTTGCAATAACCCATGTAGGTAATTTGTACTTCCATTCTCTATTACTTTAGACTCTGAAGCTTTACAGCTTCCAGTTCCAAAAGAGTTAACACACCAGGGGACATAGTCAGAGTCCTATTCAACTTTATTTTCAGGCTTCCACCCACTTACTTCAGGCTCTTTGTGTGAAGAGACTAGGAGTCAGCATTCTGTCGGGTTATTCACTCAGAGCATCAGGAAGTAGTAGGGCTTATGGGGACAAGGATAAATAAATTTGGCACATAAGCGATCCCTTTGGGAGTCATTTGGTAGTTTATTGCCCACTTTTGATGGTTAATAGGTATAATGGCCATACATGAAACGAGTTCTTAGCTATGAAGATAAGGTTCACCTCATCAGTTATACTACCTAGACCAGCAGAGGTGCCAGCCAAGGATACTGAGAATATACAAGGGATTGTAAAAGAGAGGGAGGAGGAAGAGGATGAGCATAGTTTGTGACTTCCAGATCTACTAACTAATCATCCTCTAAGTTACCCAAGGAGAGACCACTTGGAATTCTGAACTTTACAAAACTACTGAACCTGGGCAGTAAGTGGTGTGGGCTGTAGTGTAGGTCATGCTGCACTGCCCAGATCTCCCCTTTCATGTCCTAGTCACTTCCTGACTTCTGGGATTGTTGCCAGATAATGGCTCACAAGAAAAGTCCCTGGATGTTTCCTTCTGCTGAAGAAAATCACCTTGCCCAAGGAGACACCCTAGTATCATGCTGGTAAACTGGCACTCCAAAAGCAAAGAAATATCCCCATGATGGCTGATTTCAAGTTATCAACAGTTTAATAACCAGTTTGCAAACTTCTTGAATATTTAGTGATTGGTTTTCTTAAGGCACTACAAAGATTCCATCACTCAACTGGCAGGCTGCATGCAATGACTAGTCAATGAAGGGGTACTGGGACAGATATGAAGGTTAAGTCTAGATGCAGAGGCTTCTGCTACACTGCTTCACTGTTTAACTTCTTTTTTCTCCCCAATCTTGTTTTCCTCCCCTTTATATACACTTTCATGGAAAATTTCTGATAAACTTCTTGGACATAAATCTTCATCTCAGAGTCTGTTTTCAGGGAACTAGATCTAGTTCACAGAGAAACACTAAAAAAAATGAATAAATCATTCTCTTCCCCCATTAAACATCTTTTTCCTAAGATGAAATTTATATTTTAGGAAGCAAGAGGTGAATGATTATATTTTCCACCTGCCTAACATATGAAAAAAATAGAAGATATGAATTAGAAAAGCCACAGGCAAAAGAGTAAAAAAAGTAATTTTAAGAATTTTGTTAGCAGTGCAAATGTGCAATACTCATATAGTGGACAACACTCCATTTAAGACTCAAGATATTACCCTGACCAGGTTACATTTCCATTTCTACATAGGTTTATATAAAAGGATACTTAAACATTCTTTGAGCCCACCCTTTTGAAAATATAAGCATCATCATCTAACATTAAATTCATAATCTGGCCATAGTATTCATTTCACTACACAATAAGAAACAGTTTTACAGAAATTTCATCCTGAATTTCTCAGGGCATCAAGCAAAAATAAATAATTTCCTTGCATTATGCTCCCATCAACAAGAACCTAATTTTTCCAGTACACTGTGAAATATAAGATCATTAAGTCTTTTTGAAGCATTTGAATGACAGATAAGGACAAAAATTGTCACATGCTTGATGGCTAATCTCAAATTTCAGCTCTACAGTATTTCTAAATATGACATTAAATAATTTCTGAGGAAAACAGATTTTCTACTCATCTGTTTTGAACAGATACCTTCAAACTTCTCATTGCTTAAAAATTCCCAGGATTTCATACCTAGAAAAAAGTGTACTACTCAATAGAAATTTCTCAACTGTCAGACAAAATAATAATGAACATGAATAATGCTAAAGGTAAAACCTAAATCATTCTGTACAGAGTTCTTAATATTCTTCTTCACCAGCTATATTTTTGCATATAATTATAAATATGCAGATGCATATTTTGATAATATTCTTTTACTGGTCAATTTAAAAGCAAAGGAAGATATTAACATATTTACAAAAACACAATCGACCTAATTTGAAAATGATTCTGCAAATATTATATGCCTCATGATGTTCATCTGAACATCCAAGATCCTGTTCTGTTTACAAAAATATAAACCTAAAACTATGGTAAGTAGGGTATAAGGAAGAAGAAGAAGAATGCCAATTGAGACTCTATAATATTACAGGCACTATATTATACACATTACAAATGGTATCTCATTAATCTTCACCCATGTCACTGTAGGGGGTTCTATTTCCATCTGACGGATTGGAAAAATAAATGCCATTTATTTGGCAAAAACAAATAGCTATATCTTCTTCCCCTGCATCTGATACTAAAATACCAACAGACCTTAGGCATCAGATCCCTGACAACATGACCCCTCTACCTACCTTCACTTTCTAGTAGATCTCCTTAGCCCAGTGGCTTTAAATGCCATGCTGTTAGTGATCTATTGCTACATTATCCCAAAATTAGCAGCTTAAAACAAAACTTTGTTATCACACATGGTTTCTGGGGGGGCAAGACTTTATCAGTGACTTGTTAGATAATTTTAATTTGAGGTCGTATGAAGTTGAAGGCTAGCTGTCAGCTAATGTGGAGATTATCTGAAGCCTTGACTGAAGTTGGGAATCTGCTTCCAAGAAAACCATCTTCATTTTCTCATGTGGATACTGCAAACAGGCCTCAGCTTCTTCCTAGATGATGGAAGAAGGACTCAGTTCCTCTTGACAAACGACACTCCACAGTGCTGCCTGAGTGTCCTCAAAGCATGACAATTGCATTTCTCCAGAGCAAGCTCTCCAAGAGAACTAGGCAGAAGCCACAATGTCATATAATATAGCCCTGGAGGTAATATTTCTTCACTTTTTCCAGTTTCTATTGTTTACATAGACTAACCTCAATACAAGTTGTGAGAGGTCTAGACAAGAACAAAGGTACCAGAATACATGCATTAAGCTCAGGTATAAATGAAGCTGTTTAAACTTAAATCTTTAAGTATATTGTCTCAAGTTCAATTTCTCTCTAAACCTGAAGGCCTGTGAAACTAAGGAGACAAGTCATCTGCCTCACACATCAGACAAAAGATGTACTTGCATACCTCTACTCTACCTTAGGTTTACGCTGAGCC
Source organism: Trachops cirrhosus (assembly GCA_028533065.1). NCBI lineage: Eukaryota > Metazoa > Chordata > Mammalia > Chiroptera > Phyllostomidae > Trachops > Trachops cirrhosus. Next base: position 57,323 of record JAPYXV010000252.1, read on the forward strand.
AGCTGAGAAACAATATTCTTAAGCTTCTATTTTTATTTATTTTTTTTTATTTTAATTAATATAGTTTATTGATTATGCTATTACAGTTGCCCCATTACCCCTCTTCATTCCCCTCCGCCCTAAACACCCTCTCCCACCCACATTCCCCCCCTTTAGTTCATGTCCATGTGTCATAAGTTCTTTAGCTTCTACATTTCCCCTACTACTCTTGCCCTCCCTCTGTCTATTTTCTATCTACCATTTGTGCTACTTATTCTCTGTCCCTTTTCCCCCTCTCTCCTCCTCCCACTCCCCTGTTGCTAACCCTCCATGTGATCTCCATTTCTGTGGTTCTGTTCCTGTTCCAGTTGTTGGCTTAGTTTCTTTTTGTTTTTGTTTTAGGTGTGGTTGTTAATCATTGTGAGTTTGCTGTCATTTTACTATACATGTTTTTTACCTTCTTTTTCTTAGGTAAGTCCCTTTAACATTTCATAAAATAAGGGCTTAGTGATGAACTCTTTTAACTGGACCTTATCTGAGAAGCACTTTATCTGCCCTTCCATTCTAAATGAAAGCTTTGCTGGATAGAGCAATCTTGGATGTAGGTCCTTGCCTTTCATGACTTGGAATACTTCTTTCCAGCCCCTTCTTGCCTGTAAAGTTTCTTTTGAGAAATCAGCTGACAGTCTGATGGGAACTCCTTTGTAGGTAATTGTCTCCTTATCTCTTGCTGCTTCTAGGATTCTCTCTTTCATTTTTACCTTGGCTAATGTAATTATGATGT